>NW_006497560.1:1058586-1072377 GCF_000471905.2 Amborella trichopoda | reverse complement strand
GGTATTGAAAAAGAAAGGAGTTTCAGACACTACATCGACTTGGTGGGAGATATGTAAGATGGAGCACTACCTAGTATACGAACAACTAGTGGCGAGACAAGTGAGTTTTCAGTGACAATAGGTCTACAACAAGGGTCAGCATTAAGCTCATATCTCTTTGTCTTAATTATGGATGACTTAACTAGGCACCTACAGGATGAGGTACCGTGGTGCATATTGTTCGTAGATGACATAGTTTGAATCGATGAGACCCGAAACGGCGCCAACTCAAAGTTAGAACTTTTGAGGGATGCCCAAGAATCCAAAGGTTTTAAAATTAGTCGAACTAAGACAGAGTATATAAAATGCAAGTTTAGTAATAATATGAGTAGATATGAGGAAGTATTTAAGATTGACGGCCAGGAAGTACAAAAAGACCACACTTTCGATATTTTGGGTCGATAATCCAGAAAATGGAGAGATTGAGAAAGATGTCGCACACAGAATTAAAGCTAGGTAGGCAAAGTGGAGATATGCAACTCGAAGTTTGTGATCGCCGCATATCAATGAAGCTGAAGGGCAAGCTCTATAGGACATTTGTGAGACCAGCTTTGCTCTATTAGACTGAATGTTGGGCGGACAAAAAAAAAAAATCTATAGAATGAGTGTAGCGGAGATGAGGATGTTGAGATGGATGAGTGGAAGACAAGAGGGGATAGAATTTGAAATGAATCCATTAGGGAGAATTTAGGTGTGGCACCAATAGGCGATAAGATGAGATAGAGTAGACTTAGATGGGCTAGCCATGTGTGGCGCAGACCAAGTACAACACCTGTTAGGAGGTGCAAGTTTGTTCAAGTGGAAGGACTGAAAATGGCAAAAGGTAGACCCAAAAGCAAGTGGTTGGAAGCAGTATGAAAAGATTAAGGGGACTTATAGCCTCACTGAGCGTATGGCCTTTAATAGAGCAGAGTGACGGACGAGGATTCGTGTAGCAGACCCCAATTAATTGGAAAAAGGCTATAATGATGATGATACATGATACAAAGTCACGATACATAGTCTTAACTCCCCGTTCAAATTGTCATCATGCTTAAACATGCACAATTTGTCTTTTAGAAAGTGATGCCATTCACTAGTAAGCCCTTTGATGAAAATGCCCACAATCTGATATTCAACGCTAATATAATTTGTAAAAGTCGTCTTTACTTCTATCTTCTCATGTACAAAATGGCAATATAATCTCTATGTTCTTAGCGGGGTCATGAAGAACAGGATTAGCTGCAAAAGCAAGTGCACTTCAATTATCATAATAAATGGACAGTTGTACGCTATAAGTAATACAATCACATTTCGTATCCAAGAAATCTTTGCAAACACTGCTTGAAAATGCTTTATATTCAGCCTCCATAGTTGATCGTGCCACAGACTTTGGTTTCTAGCAACTCCAAGATATCTCCTCCTAAAGAAATACAATATCCCAAGATTGACCTGCATAAATCAAGATCTCCTACCCAATGATCATTGGAGTAACCAGTGATGGAAACAACATATACATCATCTATGTGATTTTAAGGATATGCAATGCCTTAACCTAATTGCCCCTTGCACATATGGCTTGAGTTCTGTCCACTTAATGTGGACATTTGTGAGTGCATGAATAAGTATGGCATTATCGGGCTATTGTTTTGGTAATAAGTTATAAAAGGTTTGGCAAAACTTCATTGCCAAGTAGAACAAATAACCAAAACTAACTATCCATGTGTCTTCTTGATGCTTGATTATATAGGGATTACAAATCTTGATTGCTAGATGGGTGAAAACTTGAATCCAAATTGCTATGAATCTGGATTCCAAATTGGTGTGAATCTCAATTCGAAATGCCCAAGAATCTTGATTCCCAAGATGTCAAAATCTCTATTTCATAAATGAAGGAATCTTGATTACATATTGGTCGATTCCAAACAGGTCGGAAACTCAATTCCATAGAGCTAGCAACTGTGACTCTATCTATGTAGGGATCTCAATTCCATTTGCGTCAAATCTCGATCCTTATAAAATAGGAATCTCATTTCCCACGATTCCTCTTGTACAAATGTTGATTTCGAAAACAGCAATCTTTAAGCCGATCACGATTCCGTGATTCCAATTCCTAAAACAATTAGGATTCAAAATCATTTCCAACTACTTTGGTCTTTACATACGACTTCAAAAAAATCTATTGCATTTACATAACAAAGCGGTACATTGTTTAAAATAGGGGGAAGACTAGATGGAAAGACAATGAAAAAAGATAGCCATTGATCAAACATGATCGAGATAAAATGGAGGCAATTTGCTTATCTGAGTTAGCAACTCTCTTGTCAAGCTCAGCAAGAGTGCAGAGAGAATAACCGGTCTCATAAGCAGTTGCAGTTTGGCAGTCCAGTCTATTCATGACCGGTTTGAAACGACGATGCAAACGCTTTTGAGTTGCAAGTGTTGGCACCTCCTAGTAACAAGAGATGGAATCCACTCAGTACGCCCGGTCTCTCTTTGGTAGCTTTTCCTTTGCAATTTCCTTCCATTAATCTTAAAAATAATTCATAAAGTATCCCCAAAACCCATTACTCGATCTGGCTCATGTTGAGATTGTGGCCCTGATTTGCTTCAACATTATGGTCTCCCTTTTTTTTTGTCTTCTTTATAAGAAAGGATAACAATATGTATTTTTATATAGTGTGTTTATATACAAAAAATGCATTTCTTTTGTCGTTAAAACTTATATTATTCCTTTCCAACAACATTAACTATGAAAATGCCAACAAGGTAAGCAAACATCAAATAACACTCAACTTTGGCACTGGAGAGATGAATCGTTGCATCAAAACTATATCCCTCAAGAGGTGGTCAAATGGCGGGCACCGCACGATGATGTTAAGAGTTCCATTCTCACGAGGTCCCAAGTTAACATTCAGAAAACAGAGGAAACCATATATCCCTCAGTCCTCCGAACAAAAACCTATGTTTCCAATGGAGTGGCCATCTTAAGCTTCGAATGCCAATAGGAAAAAATAGGTCCTAGGCATGATTAATCCGTCACAGGGAAGGCCATAAGTGCTCATGTCTTTGAACTCCTGAAAGGGCAACCTAACGAACAAGGAGTCAAGGCCATGTTGTCGATCCCAGACTAATCTACAACATAGTATCACTCAATGAATGTTGGGAAGGGAAAAAAAAAAGGTGACTCCAAAGAAGGGGGACTTCAAGACAAATGATCCACAATTTTCTCCAACTCCCAATATGATAAACGGATGTACGTTACTTAGTGTTGAAGGCGGTCACCAGTGTACACTTTATCTGGAGACCAGCTACTAAAAAGTTTGTAATATAGGTGAAGCAAAGGAAATCCACGATCAAGTGCTTTGACATCAGAAGGTTCCAAAGAATAAAGACAGTCTACAGACTGCCCAAAAGATGCCTATCCAACTTTTCTCTTTCTCTATTTTCTGAATGTTTAGGTAGTTTACTATGTGTGATTCAATCCTTGGAGGTTGAGCAGTAAGTTAGTGTTTCACTAAAATGTGTACTACGAAAATTTTGAAGACAAATATGACTCCAAATACCTAGAGAATGAACACAAAAAAACCAGCAAACAAACTCACTCAAGACCGCATACTAATCAAGAGCTTTTCACTAACACATGTGTTTGAGAAGAATTCCCAGCGCTCGTAAGCAACTTGTTCCTTTCACATACGACTTTACTTACAAGGAATGGAACATCTTTGATCCGCAGGTTACAAAGACATTAAAGAACGCAAAAGAAAGGAAATTTACAGTATATCAAACTCCAGGAATTGATATGGACCCTGTATACCTTGTGTTTGTTGCTAGGGAGTCAAAAGATTGTGACTCTCTCTCTGAAATCCTTAAGCTTTGCTCCTCAATCTCTTGGTTAGCTCCTGTCTCAGTCTCTCTTCACAGTCTCACTATTCAAAGCCTCTCTCTTATTTCCAGCAAGATTTCCAGAGAATATGTACTCTGAAAGTCATGCAGCTCTCTCTGGAAAAATGACCCAGAAAGACATCTCTTTTACTCATGAGTGCCATGTTTCTCTAGAGCTTTGAAAACTTCTTATTCAAGTCTTCAATCCTTTTATCAAGTATCCAATCTTCAAACTCATGTTCTAGAGCATATTTCAGTTGAGAAAACATCGCAAAATTCATCTACCATGATATCCCTGAAGTGTCTTGATTCTATGAAGGAAAACTCCATATTTGGAAAGTCTGCTGCAAAGATGGACTTATTCCTTGGGATCCCCTACAAAACCGATGAAACAATAGTATTTTGTCTTTCTGATCTTTCCAAAACATGACTTGCTACTTTCTTACCAAGATGCCTTTCTTCTATATTTTATTTCTTTCCAAAACATGTTATGAACCTCAAGATATGAAGAGATTACAGTCACCTTCCAGAACACATTTTCCGTTAGACGACTTTCCATTTTCCTTCAATTTCTGTCTTCAATCTTTATTTTCCCTGCCAAAATGCTTTCCAAATCATTAATCCCATTCCAGACAACCATCGAGACACCCTCTTCCACTTTTCTGGTAGACACTGCTTCCATGTCGCTCTACCACAAATGACGCACTTTTAAGAGGAGCATGGAAGGCCGTCCTCCCGTTTTTTGGCTTCCATGCCCTTCTTGGTAGAACTTGGTTCTCCCATTCACAAACTTGGGTCTCCCGCTCCCAAAAAGTTCCACAAAATCAAACACGCCCCAAAAGATTTTTAGAACCTTCTGGAAGTTTCCTCTTCGATCCCCTTGCATTGTCTTCTCTGCCAAAAAGGTAGACTGGACTTGCCACAGAACCATAAAGCACTCCCGAAAATTCTCACGTTCCGATATTTCCAATCTAAAATCATTGCAAAAAATTTCTAAAGTCTCTGTTTTGATTTTATACTTTCCCTTCGATTTTCTCATATTCATTGGGTCTGTCACAAAGGCGCACTACATCTTTTGTTTCTGCGCAAAAGGTGAACTTGAGTTCTGTAGAAGAAGTACAAATAATGTTTATAGGAGACCCTAGTCCCCCAAATTCTCCAAGAACTACAAACATGGTTCTAGTGAGCTTTTCCTTAAGACTCCCTCCCTCATTTGCAACTCTCCTAGCTCCCATCTGCAAGCTTCTAAGTCTACCGCAAAGGTGGACTTGTGAGTTTCATGGCTCCACAGCAGGTTCATATAGGCTATCATGAACGCACTTCTTTTTTAATTTAAATCCACACTATCCCAGACCTTCTACCAACTTTGGATCTTTCCAGCTACCTTTTAACCCAAAATGTCGAGTTTGCCATAAAGGCGCATGAGCTCTGCAGCAAATCATTCACCTTCTTCAAGAATCCTTTCCCTATCCAGGGACCACATAGTCATTTTCAGTTTCATTTTATAGGTGTAGAAAACACCCCCAAACAGTTTGTTACTTTGCTGAATTTTTTCCTGATCAGCAACAGTATTTTACTAATTCCTTTTTCAAGATATACAACTGTAGTCGTAAAAGAAAACAAAGACAAAAGGCATATCACATAAAGGACGGTCCTAAAGTGTATAGGTTGGAGCAACAACTAAGTTGCGTCTCGAGGTTCCCTCATTGTAGATTACTGATATATAACACAAACAACATTTAATAGAATCAGTTCCTTTTTAAGCATGGATTCCAACTTGGTTACCCAAAAGAGATTTTGGACCTTCCAGGATAGACAGCTCCCAAAATTAGAACTCTAGATTCCATGTTCATAGCAAGGTCTGTATATAATCATGGGAAGGGCACTCTTCTTGTATCTAGTATAGATAAGTGGTGGCGCAGGAAGAATCTGTAGCTTGTGATCATATCCCCCCCGTGGAGGTCATTCCTGGAACAAAAAGATTCAACTGTTGGCCATGAGGCCTTATCCTCCAAAATTTAAATTTAAAAAAAAAAAAGGGCGGGGGGCGGGGTGGCGCTTCCATGGAAAGAATAGCATAGCAAAAACAATTTAATAACTTATTTGAGTAAAAATCAGTTTAAAAACACCAAATGACATGCATGTTCTAGAAAATGAATTATGCAAAGCACAAAATGATACCATTTTATTCGAGTTTCCACCTCTCAAGAGTTCTTACAAAATTCTGGACAAATTTCTTACTTGCTAACTCAATAGATTAGCAACACATCATCCAACAGAATCCATCATAGAATTCTTAAGTGTAGATATGCCACACATAACTATGGTATGCTTTCAGAAAAACCCTATAGACCTTGGACCCTACAAATCTTGACATCCAAGAATCTAAGCACAAATCCTGACATCCAAGAATCCAAAGCTTGTGTCAATGATAAACTTCTATTATATTCAACAGCAATCTCACAAACTATGGTTTTGTATAAGATTTTATTTACATTCTTCTACAATGATAATTTTTTTTACTAAAAATAAAAAAATGGAATAAACAAAAGTTGATAAATTTATGAAGAAAAATCACAAGTCATGAGACACAGCAGGTGCAAACTCGAGCAACCAATACTGATGCTACGGTAGCTAAGAAGCCATGCAATCTTCCCAAAGACAAAGAAAGCAAGAATATATTATTTCTGATGATCGCCTCATGAACTTGTTCACATTTATGATAACCTAGCATAACTCTTCACTAGTTGTGAAGAGCTGCAAATAAACCAAATAGTCCATATTATCGATGACTATTTGAGTTTCTAAGATCCCACAAAAGGAATTTCAATCTAGTTGTGAAGAGCTGCAAACCAAATAGTCCATATTATCAATGACTAAGTGAATTTCGAAGATCCCACAAAAGGAATTTCAATCTGTTTGCACTAAAAAATTTAGACATGTATAATACCAGTGAGCACTTCAAAAAGTATCTTCACACCAAAAAAGGCATTTCTGTCTAAATAGATTGCTCACTAATTCAGGTACAGAACATTTTACCAATTAGCACCAATCCCACACAATTGAACATCATGAGCATTAATATTGAGCTCTGCAACTCTGAAACCAGATAGCAGAAACTCAGCCGAGTTTAGTCGACCGAGTCGATTCGGACTTGGCACCTTGCCAAGTCGAGTACCAAGGTACAAAATTGGGTATATAACAATCATAAAAAATTTATATTTTTTGCTAAATCAATGTATAACTATTTTATATATAGATTTTATGTTTCTCACGATGATTTGTGAGTTTTCCATTTGCTTTTTTTTTGTAGCTTCCCCAAGGTACAAAATTGGGTATATAACAATCATAAATTCCATCTTTTATATATTTTTTCCATATTTTTTGGACTTTTAACGCTGTTTAAGTTTAGTTCGCTTCTTACCATTTTTTTCATCTTTTTTACAATTTTTTTTATTTTTTTAAATAAAATTAACCCTTTTCTGGGATGTACACTACTCAGGCAAGCCCACTTGGACTCCCCCAAGATACTCAGCTCAGGCAGGGCCCAAGTCCCAAGCCCAAGCCAAGTAATTGAACCTTGCTGATATCTCATCCTTACATATGATAAAGATGAATTTCCATTATTGTTTGGAATTTCCATAGTACTGTACAACATTTGGCTAAATAGAATTCAACACAAGCATTATTACTAAACACTGCATTAAGAGTGTTCGCTTCAAATTCAACCTCATGAAACAACTTCTAAATGGATATACTTGCTATCCAAAGACACGACACCAACAAATAGGACCTACAAAATGCTGTATCAGGTGCACTACACTCTGCAGACTCTAGATGCAGCACTTGACAATTCACATCAACACAATCTTTAAACTATATTGCGCAGCCTAATTACATTTACTTGTGAGTGATAAATCCCAAAATCACGATCACAATACGCACTAAAATCATAATAAATCAGAACCATTAGAAGCACAAACCAAAATTTTCCAGATCTCGTAACAAAAAATGCACCCATCCTATAATCAGGAGCCACGAGACCTCACAAAAAAGCAAGAAAGCCAACCCATACCAAACTTCAAAAGAATCAATTCAAATGCAATTAAGTTCCTGGAGAAAAAATAAATACCTCATAAACGAAAGCATTCAAGAAGAACCTCAGGATAAAGAACGAAAACGCAAAGCTGATCGCAATGCCCAAATGCCGGACTTCTGGCACGCACGAATTCTCACAGATCCACTTCATTTTTCTCTCTCTCAATCAATCAAAGCAACAAGAATCTTGGACAAAAGAGACAACGGTATGAAAACCTTCCAACTGAGAATATTAACAACCCAAAAGATTCAATTTGCAAAAACATTGTGCCCTGCTTTTATTGCTGCGGTCATTAAGGCAGTTCGTGTTGTTGCAGTAATGCTCTCCCGTTATCACGGAGAGAGGAGGAAGCGTCACTTTGAGATCCTGTCTGCGCTATAACTGCACCCCGTCAAAGCTAGGTCAGAAACATGAAACCCCACCTTTCAGAGGAGGTGGCTCTATTTAATTTTCTTCGCTGCAGGAATAGCAGTTGGTTCCTGTATCGTCAACATGTGAAGAAATGCTACTGGTGAAAGATAAAAGGATAACACGTCGTTTGGTCGGTCAAGGGGGGATATTTTCACACCAATTCCAACTCCTAATATGTAATTGCAATCTTATACTGTAGAAGTATGGTGCACTTTGCAATCTTATACTGTAGAAGTATGGTGCACTTTGCAATCTTATACTGTAGAAGTATGTGCACTTTAAGAATCCAGTAGAAAAGAGTCTTTGAAATTAAGAAACCCTTAAATTGATTATCTTGAGTTCGAGATATATTAATATAAAAAAAAAATTTTAAGTGCTAAAAAATAATGCATCTTGTATCAAATTATTTAGACATCTTATTTTCTATACTTTTTAAATATAAAAAAAGTTTATATAGAGCTGAGGCTCTAAACAATCAAATTAAAGCCACCTCAAAACATTTACTAGAAGAGATTTGTTTTAGGCCTAAATATCCTCAAATGGATCATCTTGAAATCAAGATACATGGACATAAGAAAAAAATGGATTTCACTCTTTGGAAATAGTGCATCTTGTAACGCATTGTTGGATTGTCAATTTTCAAGATTTTCAACTTTTCATAGATCTACTCGATCTACACTACTTTTGAAGCTTTAATTTTTATAATTAAAGATGAAAATAAATTTTAAGGCTATCACAAAGATTTCTAGTATTGAAACCACATTTCTCAAGACTATTTGAAGGTGTATTTTACTTTGATTGTTTATAGCCTCGGCTCTATACAAACCTCGCCCTTTAAATATTTATAGTTATGCTCAGTCGATGTTATTTTTATAATTTGAAATTTTCATAATTAGTCTTGAACAGGAATTTTTAAGCAGTCAGAAGATCTTAGACGCTGGAACTACATCATTTGACAAATTTTACAGGTGTACCTTACTTCTAATTTATGGGATTTAGGCCAAAACAAACGTTTAGGTTTTTGTTATTCAGAAATATATGAGAAAAATAACAATAAATTGTTTGAACCATGTCATGAAATCAATAACGTGGTTAACTCAACTAACACAATTTATCATTTTTTAAAAATCTTTTCACTTGCATATGATACTTGATTGATTTTTTGTTGGGTATATATGGCATTTAAAGGTCTTATGAGAGATCATAAAACATTTTGAATAAATGAAACATAAACTCAATGGGAGTGTGGTCTTCTTGTGAACCATACCAGGCAAATGTTATTTGTTGATACTCGGACTAAGCTCGACGTGCTAGGTCAGCTGAGTTTTGAAAAAACGCAAGATACTTGGGCATAAGGATTTAGCAAGAAGGGTTTAGTGAGTTAGCCCTTGATGAGGTTAGAGTATACCCAGATGAGAGCCAAGGGACTGTGTGGCCATTACGTGTGATGAATAGTCTTTAAAGATAAGGTTAAAAACCTCATCGTTATATCATCACATGGCATGTACATAGATAGCCGTATTGAGATTTATCATTGAGGGTGAAGTATGTACATGTGCGAGAGATTACCCCTATGTACTATTGAGTCATAGTTGTATCATAGTTTGGATTACCATATTTTTTTGTCTCTAGAGAGAACTTGAAATCCATAAACTGAGATTGTATCCCTTAGCTTATTGGCTGACTTTGGTAGTCCAATCATGAGCCTCTGCAGTTCACTATGGGATGGGAACTACTGAGTCAATTTGAAAAAGCTAGATGAATCGTGGTCCACAGTTGAAAGTAGAGTGTCCATGTATATTAATAAATTTCTAGATCTAATAAATCTGATTCCCATCAAATTAATTAATTTTATATTATATGATTTTTTTGAATGTTTATTTGAATATTTGTAAATCTTCTGATATTTTATTTTTGCCATTTGAATTTATAAATTAAGAGAAATTCATTTTTCACTTTTTTAAATAAATTATAAGATTTAAAATTACAAATTTAAAAATAAAATATGTCTAAAATTATGTGGGACCCTCCATAAATATGGGGGTCCAATTTGTCACATGTAGGAATTCGGTGGGGTCTGCGTGTGGCCACCAAAGGGCGACACGTCCCCACCCATAGGGATTAACTTATCACCAAGTTAGGTAATAGTTATCCCATGTTGGTTGGCTTTTCCTTTTTGGATATAGCCAACTTGCATGATAAGATTCAAATATTTGAAATATTTAGTAAATCTTGTGAAACTTGTATGATAGATTCAAATATTTGAAATATTTGATAAATCTTGTGAATCAATATTGCTTGATCCAAGAAATAAAGAAGGGAAGTTATCACAAATATACCTTACAGTTTGGATGTCAAAGAAAAAATATTTATATAGAAAAAAATTGCAAGTTTTTTCCTCCTCAATTGAGAACATTATCGTCTTATTTTATTATGTTGGTAAATTGTTTGGATATTTATTAGAGTACGAGAAGAAAATGTAATTTGGCTCCAACGCAATTTAAGAACATCAAAGAACAACTCGTGCCATATCTTCCACACAAAACGGCAAGCAACAAAAACTTGTAAAAAATTATCTAATAAAAACACAAAAAATTAATACAACTACGTTAGCTTTCCTATTTATTAACCACTACAAACATGAAAATGACAAGAAACAAAAACCTGTAGAATTCTCTCTAACCTCTAATTCTAAACAAAAAATCTTAAGACAACAATGTGACACAATTGATCTAAAACACACCAGCTAAACAAGCTACTTGGTTTGCAATTTTGTGTACATCCAAACTGACACTTAATTTTCGTCTATTTAGAAACAAAAAACTACAACTTTCATAAACCTCATCCATACCAATTTTCTTCAATTTTGAGCATTTTGTGACCAAAATAACCTTCACAGTAGTCGTATTATCGTGAAGGACCATTACAGTACTTTAAGTACCGTAAAAACTAACCAATTTTATACGGCGTTTTATATAACGTGAGGAAACCTTTTAGTATTCCTATACTCGAATTACAATAATACTAGATAGGCAACAGGCTTGTATTATGGTACTTAATGTATCGTAAAGATATTTAAAAGTATTACAGTACTTAAAGTACCGTAACCCTATTGATATTTTATACGGTGGAAAAACAATCGTGATTGTTTCTAAACTTTCCCGCGTTTTTTTCAAGATTTCTTTCATCTTAAAAACCCTATTTTCCCATCTGACTCTCTCTAAACCCTCCTAAAAACCCTATTTTCCCATCCCACTCTCTCTAACCCCACATCTCCCTTCTTTAGCCTCCTCTCCTCTCTCTCTCTGTCTCTCTCTCTCCTTCAGCTTCCTCTCTCTCTTCCTTATCCTCCTCCCTCTCTAATCTCTCATCCATTTTCTATTATCCCTTTGTATTTCTCAATCTCTGAACGAGGTCTCTGAGAGTTATTTCTCAACCCGTGAGCATCAAATATACACACCAACACCATTGTATAGGTATGTCATCAAAATCGTGAAGCTTTTTATTATATTTCCTTGGATGTGAGAACACTATTTTTTAATAAATGTTATGTTGTTTTTCTATAGTACTTGATGTAGTTGGGTCGGCCATTGTAATTTTTTTGTTTAAAATATTGCATAAATACAATTTTGATCTGTATTTATACTATGGCATATGTATTGCAATATATTATCCCTTTGTAATACAACCTCCTCACTATATATAAATATTTTGAAACATTTATACATGCGTTGCTTTATTTCGTTATTGATCCCAAAATTTTCATTTCATATTTGTTTCCATCTTAAATTGAAGATCTCAGTAGTGATTGAGCTTGCACGCACCAATAATGGGTGACAACATAGTGAAAATCGCTTTACACTTTGGTGGTTCTTTCAAGAAGAATTCTAATGATGGACATGTTTTCTATGATGGTGGGGATTTGAAGGTTACATTCTTTAGGGGGATCATATCCTTTGACCAAATAAAGGCTCATTTATCAAAAGTAATAAATTATGCCCCAAGTACCATGTTTATTAGGTATATTGACCCAGGGTTACCAAGTAACATGAATATGGTACGTATTGAAGATGATGACGACATTGCAAATATGATGGAAGGGTTTTCTCCCATTGTTATGCACGTATTAAACATACCTATTGAATAGGACTCTACAGAATCTCGACCACCAACAGTGCCTGATAATGGTCCATCAAAATTGGTCATGTAAGAAGTTTGCAATGAAATTTATTTTGTTTATTTAATAATATTTTTAGTGCGGATGTTATGGGTTAGGATAATTCTCACTTGTTCTCCTAATATTTTTTCGACGGCGATACCCGACCAGAGTAAGTAGTTTAGAGTGAAGATGAGAATCATTTAGAAATCGAGCGCCATATCGACAACATCGATCCGATAAAGCCACATCAGGATTGACCGTTACGAAGTTGTACTTCAATAGGGTCAGGATTTTGACGATGTACAACTATAATCACCTTATTGATTATGCCATATCACAAAACTTCATTGTGAAGTTTATAAAATGCGGCGAGAGACGTGTATGGGCGAGGTATGCTATAGATGGGTGTTCATGGTAAGTGTGTTGTTGAATGGTTAATACAACAAACTTCTTCAGGGTGAAGAACTTTATAAACGTGCATTCTTGTGCCGACGCAACAGGCAGGGTTCATCAGTCCCTTACTCGAAGCCACCGGGTGGCAAGTAAGATCAAAGACCGTTTGAATGATATGCCTAATCTAACACTTGGAGATGTTGTTAATGATGTACAACATGATCACAGTGTCATGTTATCTTACCAACAATCATGGCGAAGGGATAAATGATGGTTTCCATGTGAAGGCATATGAGGATCTCCCCAAGTACCTACATAAGATCCAAATCACTAACCCTGGAACCTTAACGATTATTCAAATAAATAATCATGATAGGTTTAAACGTGTATTTATAGCCAATCGTCTATGTTTGTATGGTTTTATGTGTGGTTGCAGGTCATTGATAGGAATAGATGTGACTTTTTTGAAGGGAAGATACAAAAGGATATTATTAGCCGCAGTTGGCATATGTAGTGGTTGCCAATGAAAATACACCAAGTTTGGACTTAGTTTCTAAAGCTTCTCAATAGCACTTTCAAAAGAGGCCTAATCTGTCAGCTCTGTCTATTGTATCAGATCATCAGAAAGGGTTGCAAGTAGCAATTGAAAAAATATTCCCAATCAATGAGCAAGGGTATTGTATGCATCACTTAACCGATAACTTCAAAAAGGAATTTAGAAATTCGATGCTCACAAAGCTTTATTGGAAAACGATACATGCATTAACTGTATCAATATACGATGAGTACATGTCACACCCCAAGAATTTACAATACTGTTATTCCT
>NW_006497560.1:993897-1017882 GCF_000471905.2 Amborella trichopoda | reverse complement strand
AACTCTTCCCAACACCTATAGGCGAAAATGAACAGTGATTTCGCCTACCCTCATCATCATCAAAACTTCATCGCACGGTCACAGTTGTCTGGTAGTGATTCAATTTTTATTTTTTTTTCTACAAATCCAAATTACTTGAAATTTGAAGCGTGTGTACATCTTAATGATGCGCACCTAATAAAAATATGAAAAAAATAATTTGAAAAATATAAATTGATCATAATACCCCTGTAAACTTTCGGGGGTATTTATGCACAAACTTATTTTTCAATCTTGTGCTGGAAATCCTTTATCTCTTTTTGAATTCTAGAGTTTTCTAATTTTTCACTATCCAAAATCTAGATAAAGCACTAATCCAGAGTCCGAATAAAACACTGGCTAAAGGAGCCACTTCTTCATTGTCCTTAACTAGGACTCCACCAAAACAAGATAATATATCCAGAATAATGGCAGAGACTCAAAGTCCACCCATTCCACCATCACAAAGAACCCTTTACATAGAGACGTATGTTATTCCTCTGATAATAATAGAAGAAGATCATGTGCCTCAAATGCCAAGAACAGTGGTTGAGATATGCCTAAAAGATCACATGCACCTTTATATGGGAGGGAAAGATAGGGAGTATTTTGAAAAAATACTGACTGAAACAAAGTCAGTATATATAAAGCACCATTATAGAAACAATAATGAGTTGGCATATTAAAAAATGACAATATTAAACATCATGTCTTATAAAGACTGGGGTTTTGATCAGTTAAAACCAAGATACTTGCAAAGTAATAGCTCTAAGTATATACCTTTCAAGGGTATTTTGATCAATTTATTTTTTGAGAATTATTATTTTGATATTTTTATTAGGTGTACCTTGCTGAGAAGAATGGACACTCCAAATTTCATATGATTTGGATTTGTAAAAAATATTAAAATTATATTACGAAATGAGGTCATATGCTCGTCAAATCGCCCTAGATTCAATCTGGGCCGTTGGGCTTACACTATTCCAGTGTTTTAAAAAACGGTCCGACTGCACCTAGGCACCCTAGACCATAACCACCACAAGCCCAAACCCAGGCGGATGTATGGGTGCCCAGGGTCGTAGTCCCTTTTTCATTTTTTTAAATCGCCCACAAGGGCAAAGGGGGTCATTTTGACCCCCAAGATAGTATAAATATATGATGGGAGTTATTTTAACCCCCAAAGTGAAAAAGACACCCTCAGCCTCTATGCTAAACGTATTTCTGAGAATCGAAAGTATTTTTTGTGGATTGAAATTATTTTTAGGGTGCTAATGGAGGTATTAGATAACTTTTGAGTTGATTAGTAGCTCAATCGAGCTAACAAACATCGAAGACTAGAGATTTGGTAGAAAAGGTCAGTTTGTAATCTTTATTTGAGCTAACAAACATCGAAGACCAGAGATTGAGCAAAAAAGGTCAGTTTGTAATCTTTATTTGAGTTTTATTTCTACGGGGTCTACTAGGGGTGAGGATCCGGGATGGAAGTATTGTGTTAGCCTGGATAAGAATGATAAGAATAAGACTATATGCAATTTATGTGGTCATGTTTCTAATGCCGTCATAAATAGATTTAATAAACATCTTGTCGATATTAGAGGTGATGTTGCTCTGTATATGAAAGTCTCATAGCCTGTAAAGAAAGAAATTTCGGAGTACATTTAAGGTGAAAGGAATAAAAAAAATTAAAAGAAAAGGATATGGCAGAATTAAAGGTAGGGGTCCATGTTTTTTATGATGATATTGACAGTAAAAATGATGAAGAGGGCGAAGAAGAGGTAGCCATGGTTGGTACTTAGAGCTCTAAGGGTAAGAGGGCTTTGGGGTCTAAGAAGGCTTGTATGAGAGGGTCTATCGATAGTTTTTTTTACACCTAGCCCCGAGACAATAATTGAGAATGGGAAGGGAAAAGGGAAAAAAACAGGTGACTCTTGAAAATAGATTTAAGAAGGAAGACAAAGGCCGGGTGATTCAGTAATAGATTTAAGAAGGAAGACAGAGGCCGGGTGATTCAGTATATTGCTCGATGGTTTTACCATGCGGGCATTTCTTTTAACACCACTCGCTTGAGTAGCTTCCATATAATGTTGGAAGCAACTGGGCAATTTAGGCCAGGTTTGAAAAGCCCAACTCTATATGAGATTGATGAGCCACTACGGAAGAAAGAAGTTCAAGTTACTAAGGAATATCTCAAGACCCATAATGAGGGAAGAGCTAAATGTGGGGTTTTTTTAATGACTGATATGAAGAATGATAGTAAGATGAATTTGTTGGTAAATTGTCCCTTGCGTACAGTTTTTTTGCGATGCATTGATGCTTTTGATGACATTTATGATGCTTATTATATATTTTCTTTCATTGATAAGGGCATTGAGGAGATTGGGGAGGAACTTGTAATTCAAGTGACCACAGATAATGCTGATCCCAATCTAGCTACAAGTCATTTGCTTCAACAGCAGAGGCCTCGCATATTTTGGACTGCTTGCACTGCACATTGCGTAGATCTTATTCTTGAGGCTATTAGTGAGTTGGCTACTATTAAAGGAGTTCTTTCTAAGGCTAAGGAGGTTACAGTCTTCATATACATTCACGCAATTGCATTTAGCATGATGCGCAAGTTTACAAAGAAGAGAGATCAAGTGAGGCCCGGGGTCACTAGATTTGCCACTGCCTACCTTAATCTAAAGACATGTATAGCAGTAGGATCCTATTGAGGTCTACGTTTGCTTCAGAAGAGTGGAGTAGGTGTAAGTGGTCAAGAGATGTCAAGGGAAACAAGGCACAAGATATTGTTCTTTCTAAATATTTTTGACGTGGGGTAAAGCATGCGATAATAGTATTTTTTCCCTTGGTGAAGGCCTTCCACTTGGAAGATGATGTTGATAAGATAAGCCCTCCATGGGCTTTATATCTGATGCACTTGGAAGGGCTAAGAATGATATTGCAAAGAATTTGGGCAATGATGAGGACAAGTATGGCCCAATTTGGGAGATTATAAATGTCAAGTGGGAAAGGCAGCTCTATAGACCATTGCATGCAGCAAGGTACTACTTGAACCCCAAATTGTTTTAGGCAGATATAGATATTGAGGCAAAAGGTACAATTATGGATGGTTTTAATGAGTGCCTTGAGAGATTAGTTCCCGATCCACATATCCAAGATAAGATATCAACAGAAGAGCGCATTTCTTACAAGTGTGCTTTGATGTCATTCGAGAAAGACATGGCTCTAAGATAGAGAAACAAAGACGAACCAAATAAGATCTTGTGTACTTTTGTTTCATAGTTTTCTAATTTTCTTTCAATTTTAGGTTCTTAAAAATATGTATGATAATGTTAAATACTTAAATTAATTATAAAGGTTGTCCACATATTGCAGCCCAATAGTGGAGACAACATGGGAGTAGAGCTCCACACCTCCAGAAGATGGCTATTCGGATCTTGAGTTTGACAACTACCTCTTCTGATTGTGAGCGCAATTGGAGTTTGTTTGAGATGGTATTTTTCAATTTATATGCTTTTCTCATTTACAAGTTCATCTTTCTAATATACATTCATAGAAGATAAGAAGATCATAGTAGTCTAGTACTTATGCATTTTTCCTTATAGGTACATACAAAGAGAAGAAATAGGCTTGAGCAAAGGAAGCTCAATGACTTGGTTTATGCTAGCAAGAATCAAAGGCTCAAGGAGAAGAAAAACCAGCCAAAGAAGGATCTCGTCGCTTCAGAAGACATGGACAATGCTTCAGATTGGCTAGTTGGGGACCCTGGCAATGTTTGAAAAAATGGTCCGCCCGGAGCCTAGGCGCCACCCTATGCACCGCACGCTTAGGCCTAGGCAGCCCGTTCTAGGCGGATGTACCTGGGCAGGAGCCTAGGCAGGCAAGGCGGACGTCCAGGGATGTGAGTTTTTTCTTTTTTTTTAAAGATATCCAAAATAGCAAAGGGGGTAATTTCGACCCCTAAAATGATTTAAATAGGTTATGGGGGTTATTTTCAACCTCCAAGTTAAAAGAATAATTACATAAACCCTCAATCTCTTAGCTATACCTATAATCAAAATATTTTGTGTAGTTTGAAGAACCTTCCTAAACTTCTTATTATGGAATGTGCCTATTTTTTAGAATCAAAAGTATTTTTTGTGGTATGAAGAAGCTTCCTAAACTTTCCACTTATGATGAAATATGGAGAGTTGGAGACAATTACTAATACATATCCTATTATACTTTTTAAATTTTGTATGGTTTGAGTTTTGAAATGTTGAACAAGTTTATTCTCAACATGCGATATGTTATATGTTTGTATATTATAAAGTATGTTACAATATTTTCAAATGCAATAAATTACAAAATTGACACAAATACATGTATAAATATTATATGGGGCGGTTTGCATAGAGCCTTGGCTCTAAACAATCAAATTAGAGCCTACCTTCAAATAGTATTGAGAAATGTGGTTTCAATCCTTGAAATTTTTGTAATAGCCTTAAAATGTATTTTCATTTTTATTTACAAAGTTTAAAATTTAAAAAATAGTATAAATAGACAGATCTATAAAAACTTGAAAATCTTAAAAATTGACGGTCAAAAAATGCATTACAAAATATACTATTTCCAAAACTTGAAATCCATTTTTTTCTCATGTCCATGCATCTCAATGTCGAGATGATCAATTTGAGGATATTTGAGCATCAAAACAACCTCTTCTAGTGAAATTTTTTAGGTAGGCTCTTATTTGATTATTTATAACCTCAGCCCTATATAAACTTTTCCCATATTATATATCTATAGAATTTGTACTACAGGGCGCCCAAGGTTCTGGGCAGCCGCCTAAGCTCCCCTTGGGCATTGGGCACCACGCCAGCCGCTTAGCATTTTTTGTAACCTTGGACCCTAGTACAGAGGAGGTCTTCCCTGGAGAGGGTTTGACCTGGGAAATGATAAAGGAGGCTTCGAGACAAGCTTCTAATCCTAAGAGGGCCACTCAAGCAACGACTTGTGTTGATACCTCACACTCACAGAGGGAGATAGAGGAAGCGGAGGCAGATTCACAAAAATCTATGGAAGACGAGGAATATGTTGAAGAGGGTGATGATTCTAATGATGACAGCCTCGATTCCGATGCAGATGCAAGCAATAACGATGATGATTCTAATTCTTATTGATGTCGTCTCTTTTCTTTTTTGTAACTTTATTGCATCATCATGGTTTGGGCTTTAGACATTTGGATTTTGGATGTTAAACCGACTTTTTTTTGCCTTTTTGGACTATTTTATTGTGTGGTTTTGTACTTTTGAAAGTCAATTTGTTGACAACTTGGAGAGTTATAGACTTGAAGGTTAAAAGCAAGTAGATCTATAAACATATGAAAATCTTGAAAATGGACGGTATAGATAATATGTTGTAAAATGCACTATTTCTGAGACTTAAATTTTTTTTATTTTTCATAATCATACATCTTGATGTCGAGATGATCAATCAAAAAGTTTTTCAACATTAAAACTACCTTTTTCGATGGATATTTGAAGGGCATCCGTAGTTCTACATTATGAGGTAGCATCCTTATATAAACCTTTACCTTACTATATATATATATATATATATATATATATATATGAAAAAATCTAACAATAGCTGGCCAGCTATAATGAATAGTACTATAGGTGGAATGGGAACCGTCAGATCTTCATCATATGGTTCATAATGTATATCACTGTTTTAATTTTAATTATTTTTCTATAAATTGGATCATAATGAAATTTTGGACATGTGTACTAAAAAATAGGGCGCACAAATAAAAAATATATAAAAAATATTTCTCAGAATATAAAATGACCGAAATACCCCTGAAAAATGACAGGGGTATTCTGATCATTTTAAATTATTGAAATACTTTTTTTATAATTTTATATGATGCACAATAGTGTTAGGTATATACACCCAAAATTTCATATTAATCAAATTTATATAAAAGAACTTAAAATTAAAATAGTGTGTGTATCCATGCGTGCGCGTGTGTGTGTGAAAGGCTGGCGTAAGCCTACTAGCTGACACAACAGTGTAAGCCCAACGGCCCAAATTCAATTTGGGCCGATCTGACAAACACGACTATATTTCGTATTTTAATTTAAATTTTTTCTATAAATCCAAATTAGATGAAATTTGGAACGTCCATTTTTCTCATCAATGTGCACCTAATAAAAATGTAAAAAAAAAAATATTTCCGAAATTTAAATGAGCCAAAATACCCCTCAAAAATTCCAAGTGCATTATTTAGGGGTATTTTGATCAATTTAAATTTTATGAATAATTTTTTAAATATTTTTATTAGATTCCCTTATTTTTTAAGAATAGACGCTCCAAATTTTAAGTGATTTGAATTTGTTTAAAAAAATTAAAATTAAAAAATAAAAAGCAGCCGTGATCATTGGATCAGCCCAGATTGGATCTGGGCTTTTAGGCTCACACTGTTCCATTAGCTAGTGGGCTTATGCTAGCTTTTCTCATATATATATATATATATATATATATATATATATATATTTGAAAACACAAAAAAAAAAACCCAACTTTCCATTTCTTTTTTGCATTTTTGGATCATATTTTTAAGTTCTTTTACAAATTTACAGTTCGTATTTTGTCATAGCCCTTAAAAGTTGAATTAAGAATCCATAAAATAGAAAAGAAATATGCAAACAATTTTTTTTTTCTTTGTGCTTTCTGTTTCGTTTTTTTCAAAGGGGTTTTCCCTTATTTTAAACAACAAACACACAAAAATGCAAAAAGAAAAAAAAAAAAAAAATGGAAACACCTATTTAACAAAAGAACTGAAATTAATACCTAATTGCAGTTTTCGGTTATGGCTTTTCAAAGTCAAAAGAACCAAAATTAATAACCTTAAAATTAAAAGAAAAAAATGCACAAAGAACCTAACAGAAAAATATCAGAGAAAGCCCTTAATCTTTCTTCTTTTTTTTTTTTTGCATTTTTCTAAATCCAAAAAAAGAAGAACTTTGAGGGTAAGTACTCGACTTTTGGCTAGATTTTATTCAGCATATGGCTGGATATTTCATTGGAAATCTTATTGCAATGCCCCAAAATTATAGTTAGAGAGAGAAAAGTGTGAAAGCCCCTACTATCTAAAGTTTCTTTTTATATGACTTAAAACCCTAGAATTTAAGAATTCCAAAATTACCCCCTTGTAATTTTCTAAGGATGAAACCCTCCCCCCTATGATGGGTTTAAAAAGGCATTTAAAAAAAAAAAAGGAGGAATCGGGCTTAGGTCAAGGCAGTAGCAGCTGGGTTTTCATAACACTACGTCTCAAGTTCCACTCCTACGTAACCTTGTCACCAAAAAAAAAAGAGAAAAACGTCAAAAGTAACCTTTTAGTGGATTGGCCGGTTCAGTCATGGAATGTTGGACCGGAGTGAACCGGCCATACATTGGCCTAGCTGATCCACCAGTCCATGACTGGTTTGCAGTTCCAATCGGTTCAAAATCCTTGGACCGAATTGTGGACCACTTCCCGATTCGAACTGGGCAGTCCAGTTTGGTTCTAACAACCTGGTTTATGCTTCCTATAAACAAGCTTAAGGATTCTCAGAGATGGAGTTACAAAAAAACTTTTTTTATTAAATGAGCATAAATAAATTGCCATTAGTAATGAGAAGAAAAGATAGTATTTTGTAAAAATAACCATCATTTAAAGTCGCTGATCTTTAACTGCCATTACACCAAGGTGGCATCTCGTACTTTCACGAGTGTGTTGAATAGTGATGATCTCTTCAAGTAATTCTCTAGGAGATCATTTCTTAGTGACTTTTGAAATGCTGATTTTCCTTAGGACATTTTTAAAACATTACCAATTTTATAAATGCTAAGAAATATCCCAGAGTAACACATGAAAAATTTGCAAAAAATATGCCGAGGAGATGTATATACTTGTATATCAGCAGCTTACTTTCTTTTCTCCTTCCTTATTGAATAGTATTTATGCCTTCCTTATTGCATAGTATTTATGCATGATACTCATAGTAAGGTCATGTAAATATTACAAGTTCTATGCCCTTCTATACTTCCGAAGTTCAGTCGAGTATTCTGTAAGTATATTGTCTAGCATAGTATTCAGTCATATTGAATTATAATACAAGCATTGTGCATCATCATTTTCCTTTCCCCCGAATTAGAGTTCACAAGGAAATGCCATTTTCTTCATTGCCTATCCTAAGATTTTGCCATGGCATCAGAACCTGAGTATTCTGTACTCGCAGATTTGTGATCGAGGGATTTGAAACAACAGTTTACACAGATCATAATTTGGAACCAGATTTGCTTTCCTATTGTGTTTTTCTTCAATTAGATTCGAGATCCACAATTATTAAAAAGTATCAGACATGTAGCATGTTGCAAAATTTAGCCAGAAAGTTACGGATTCTGCTCATCTCCTTTAAAAAAGATTTTGGAGACTAATTACAGACTGCTTGTATGCTTAACTACTAAAATATTAGGCAGATTTTTGTTTATACCTATGAAGGCAACACATTGCTTACACCCATGAAGTTGTGGTTAAGCTCATCCTCATTGGGCTTATTTTCTGTTTAGCAAAGATTAGGTTCTTTGCTGAGGACTGTTACAATGAACAATGCATAGTTGAAGCATTACGGTCATTCTTTATAAAGTGCATGGCGTATTATTGTAAAAGGTTTTTACATTGTATTATTAATTATACATTCAATATATTGACAATAGGTTATGGATGTCACTGTTTTCAGTTTTAGCATTCTCTTGACATTGTATCAGAGCAAGATTTCAAACCACAGCCACCATAGGGAGGCCAAACTAGTGGTCTTTGTCCTAAACCCCAACTTATCAAGGAACCAAGAGGATGTAGGCACATTGCTGAGAACCTTCCGACTTAAAATCTTTCCAGCCAAAATTTTCTACAGAGAGCACCATGCTTCTCAAGCTCACAACCTTCAGAAGGAACATAAACATTTTAGGATTTGTTATTAAATAACCCATGAACATGTTATGTGATAATCAAAGTGTGGTTCAAATTTCCTCTGTATGTATATTTTTAATCAACCCGGAAGGCAACTAATAATAGATAGTGGCTTATTTAGGGAATGTGTAGAGAAGCAAATATCAAAACTTAGTGCAACAAGTCTGATCATGTTAGCATATTTCTGATGGAAGTCATGGATTTTGAAAAAACCTCAACCATTCATATGCAAGATAGGAATGCCGACCTCCGTTTGCTAAAATCATAGGGGAGTGCTGAAGATGCAAGAAATTGTTCCTAAAGTAAAACATTCACATTCCCGATGAATTAAAATATTCATATTCTCAATGAAATTCATCAAGTAATCAAGTATCATTCATTTCTACTCCATTACGATACTAGTATCACTATGCTCTTCTTATTTATAAATTCTCTGTCATATCTTTAAGCTCATTAGTCATAGCTCTTTAAGCTCATCATAATTTTAGGTAATTATTCTTGCGCCTCTTCTCTTTCTGTCAGACATAATCTAGAGTAAGTACTCCTATAGAATGATAATCCATATTAGAATAATAACAACTATTTTGATTATCATTAACTCTTCAAAGTCCTCGCTACGAGACTGGTCTTTTTCACAACCACCACCTGGTAAGGCTAACTAATATCGGGTTTCTTTATAAGATCCCGAAATATCCATAATCAGATATTGCAACTTTTGTGGGGATATTTTAAACTAGAGAATAAAAAAGTATAAGACATTTCTCAAAGAAGGTCAGAACTCAGAAGTCGGTACATCAGCATGCCAACTATGACTTGTTACATTCTTTGGTTTAAATATTTTTTTATATCAAGTGGAAGTTTCTCAAGCATGAGATCTCAACTATATGGGAAGAACATAATTAAACTCAAAGACCCATCTAATCATCCAGAAGGATGTATCATGAAGCATTCATCTGGATAAAGAAAACAGAGTGTGATATATAGACTCTAAATGGCAATTTGGTAACAAATGTCAGATATGATGGCTCGATAAATTGTCAAAGAAAAATGAGAGATTAATACAATTCTTTTTGGTGCAATCTCATTCAGACTTTCCTCTTCAGCAAATACTTGGTTTGATAACTTTGTCAAACATAAAAAAAAAGAAAAAAAGTCGTACTTCTTTGTTACATATAAAGACGATGTAATAGGCACAATTCAAGCTTATGTCCACCCCATGCAAACAACTATCAAAATCAACAAAAGTACATAATGAACGAAATAAAAGCTTCCTGGATAATATGAATATACATTGTTTGCACTTACTATTAGCAATCGATAACAAGGGTTATAAAGAGACAGGAAATCATGGTCAATTCCCCTAAAAAATAAGCAGGTTAGGTACCTCAACAATAGGAAATGCGCAAGACGTAGGCCCCATATTACCACAAAAAGAGTCACAAGTATCTGATTTCACATAGGACACCCAAATAAATAGGCAAATAAAATCCCTCAATTCAGCGATACTAGGGTAATCAATGAGAGAATATATATGAGACAAAATTGAAATCACTGATCTAGGACACTCCACTCAGCTTATCCCGAAACCATTTTTTCAAATCGAACCAAAGGGACACATGATCCATAGTCTCTAGCTCGGGCTCATCATTAGCCCATCAAAACCAACCAATTGGCAGTGGAATTCTGGGATTCAATAGATTATAGATGCACCCCCAAGGACAAGTACACTCAGCACCTCACAAGGATGCGGGGCTCCTCTCTATGCACGTGGCATGTCCTTCACAAGGCACTCTTCCGGGAAGGCGGCTTCCCATATGATACAACTGTCATATGCACATGTCATGGATGAGGCTATGCCAAGGATTTGGCCCTTGCCCTCACAAGCCACCTCTTCCATGCCGGAACACTCTGTCCCGACTCCGACCACAGGCAATACCAACCCTCAACTGACGAATATCCTTTAATCCCTCACAATATCCAGGCTGCTACCCAAACCCTATGTTCAACAGTTTCCATGACTCAGAGACACCCCTCCCAGGCCCTATACTACCTAGGCCCGATAGGTCACAATGGGTAGGCGAGACAACCAACCGTCCCCTTTCAGGAACCAAGCTTCCATTGGTGCCAACAAAATAGTACGAGGGTATGAGTTACACAATGTCAAGGCCTTGAAAGGACACACAAGCCCAACAGCCTAGACGTAACGCAGGCACCTAGGTGGGCGCCTCTGTCTCAAGGTGCCTCACACACACAGAGATATGTATATGTGTGCTCCAAAGGGATACATACGTATAGCTATGTATCTGAAACCCATTGAAATCATAATTTACAAGGAACATATTTCACAATTGTAGATTAATAAATGTGACATTAAACTAACAACCATAAAGGAGCATATCGAAAATCCAAATGCCAATACCAAATTGCAGAATATGTTATACCATGGCTCCATGTCCAATACCATAAAGTCATGAACTTAAAGTACTCAATTACTAAAATAAATAAGAAACTAAGCACAAGGTCACAAGCTCACACGCATTCAAATCCACCAATACAGAGAAATATAAAATGCATATTATGAATTGATCTCCTCCTATATCTCCATCATCTTCTATGAATTAAGAAGTAGTAATCGATCTGCTGGTCCCCCTCAGGATTAGAAGCTTGCCCCGAAGCCTCCCCAACCATATCCCAAGTCAAACCCTCACTACGGAAGACCTCCGTTTGAAGATCAACCCACCACTCATTGGCATCATTTGTCTTTCACTGCAATGGTGTCCCCTTTGTCATGATCATTAAAATGCTGATTTTGCCTCCGATTGAATTAGATGACGACTAAAGCATTTTCTTTCTTCCTTCTGATCAAGTCTATTCTTTTCATTTGTATGCACCATGGGAAAAATGCATGAGTTAGAATTTAGATAACTACAGTGATACTCTAAATCTATAATAGTATATTGGTCGAGTTATGCAATACAGTAAACTTATAATAAATCATGAGCTAAATGAACTTTGAAGTCACAATTTATAACTTACACGTTATAAATTTATAATCGTAATCATAACTTATACACTAATACTAATATAAAATGTTATAATCATTGTAAAATGTAAATTGCCGTCTTACCATTTCAAATGAACTCCAAATGTACCCACAATTAGATGAGCTACATGCTAAATTCAATATCCGAATGGCCATCTTTAGAAACTTAGGAGCACTACTTACATGTTGGCTCCCACGTTGTTTAGGAGAGAGAGAATGCATCTATCCTAATGAGATATTGGTATTCTAAACACCAATATCATAGAGAGAGAAAACTCTCAAAGTGCTTTGTGATTTCCCTATGGGTCCCCTGCATAGAGAGAAATAATGGGGAATAAAGTGCAATAGTTTCTCTCTCTATTCTGGTGACCTAAATGTGTTTTTCTCTCCTATTTTTCAGGAAAAATAGTTTTATATGGCTCCTACATACTCTGGCGACTTGACCAACAGATTCGAACAATTTACAAGAACCTCCATGACTGGAATCAAATGGCTCCCTGCCTTTTTTGGCAAATTTTCCCCATGCTGGAGGGAAAGATGGGAGAGAAAATTTAGGCTCTTTTAGTGTGGACGATTTTGGAATTTTTAATAAGAAAAGGGACAATTAGGTAAGTGTCATCTAGAAAAGGTCGGGAGATGGGTATTGATCCTATTTTTAAAAGGAAGAGGGGCTCTATGGAGTTTACAATGACCAAAGGTTCTATCCAGACATAAATTAGGGACAAGGGGGACCAAGTCATTTTCCCAAAAGATTATAAGAAAAATGTACTTCCTCCCTTCAGATTCATGCAGTTTAGACAATAACTAAGATTCAAGTAGATTGCTGAAAATTTATATTGTCCACAAGCTTATGATTCCATGATATGGCAAGGTAGCTACATAGTATATTTTTTATAATTCTACATATGGAACGGAGTGTCATACATGGATTTACACCCATCTCAATTTATTTGGACATCATAGCACGTAATGCATATTCGATAGCAACCCATAAAGTAACAAGTCAGTATCATTTATGGTTACTCTACCAAAAAGAGTTTAAAGCATTGAGTCACTATCCATTCTAGTTTGCATATATGTTGAGTCACATTATTCGTTATCGGAATCTCTTACCGAAGGTCGTGATTCTGATTCGGAACCCCAATTCGTCGATTCCGACTAGGAATCTTCATGGAAACTGCTTCTGTGAAGTCTAGAATCTCGATTCCTTGTTTTAGGAATCTCAATTCAAATACTTAAAGAATCTCGAATCGGTGAACCTCAATTTTACACTAGTTGAAACTGATTTCCACATTTACTGGAATTTTGCCCCTTCCCCCTCTTTTTATTTTCTTTTTGTTTTTTTTCTGAGAAGTGATGTTTAGAAGTTTTCAAGGCATCAAACTACTCAAGCTAGACACTCAATCTCAAGCTATAAGGTGTAGTCATCTTTTTTGGCATGACATGACCAATGGAAATCAAGGTTCTCCACTTAATTCTTTAAGTATGCTTTGTATTGATCCAATGGAGGGATTGCAACTCCAAGATGCACTGTTTTAAAAAGCGGATCGCCCAGTGCCTAAGCAGCCTCCTAGGCAGTCCAGAAGGCTTGGGTGCCTCACCGAGGCCTATGCGCGCTGTCCCTGGGCGGGCACCCAATGCCCAGCCATGGGAGGCCACCCAGGGGGGCATTTTTTGGTCTTTTTCTAACACCAAAGGGGCAAAATCATGCATTTTAGGTTCATTTGAAACTTAAACCCGATTAAAGCCTATTTTAGAGAGAGAAAATCCCAAAAAACTAGTTTTTGGTGATTTCTATAGGATCGAAGGGTTTCTCAAAGTTACAAGAAATCGATAAGCATCACCCATTAGTATTAGATTTAGTGGACTATCAGACTAGGAACTTATGGATTATGAAGGAGTGTGTGCGATGTAGACTTGTGTACTATACATTTGATGTGTCCTAAATCTCTAACTCTTATGCGTTATAGAGTTATATTTATACTGTTAGACTATTGAGATATTTTTCTTTCTACTCTTGGGCGCCTGCCTAGGCGTCGCCTAGCATTTTTTGAAACACTGCCAAGATGTTAGAAATAATGTAGTACAAATAATATAAACATGCATGTATAGCATATCGGTCAATGAATGGCATTGAGATATGTATTGTTTCCCTCTCAATTCCCTCTTGATTTCAAAGATGTCGGAATCTAGAATCCATAAATGAAGGAATCTCGATTCCATATTGGTTGATTCCAAATAGGTCGGAAACTCGATTCCATAGAGCTAGAAATCTCGATTCCATATATGTCGGGATCTCATTGCATTTTGGTTGAATCTCAATTCCTATAAAATTGGAATCTTGTTTCTCACGATTCATCTTGTACAGACATCGATTCCGAAGATAGGAATATCCAGCTGACTGCAATTATGTGATTACAATTCCTAAAACAATTCGAATTCAGAATCGCTTACAACAGCTATGAGTCAAACAACATATTCATCTTCAATTTTTATAGAAAAACATTATCTAAACAAATTAGAAGCATTCATAAGCACCCGAAAATTCATGTACTCAAGGCCAGGATACATTGACATATACACACATTCCAAGACATTTGATGGTGTTGGGTTAACTTAGGCATGCCCTATGGCTGGCTCAATTTTCCCAACTAAATTCTCAAATACAATTAATTCACCAAATATATAATTCGAAAATCCCAATCAACATCGGTTTTGCACACAAGTGGGAATGCGGAAGCCACACATGTGAGAGAAACACATGATGAAGTGATAACAGTGATGTAGGTGATTGTAAGTAGCAAACCTACAAAATGGTCTAATATTGTCCTTGTAGCTGACAATTGGGTATAGTGATGCTCTATTGAAAGCTCCCTCAAACACATACAATGTCCCAACCCACTCTACCAGTTACAAAAACCAAACCTCTAGATCTCCAAAAGTGACCTCCAAAATGTGAACCACAAAACAAGGGGCAGTTTCATCTTTGTGCATTTAGGACTAGATTGTCTTTCTCACTTTTTGCTTTCCTATCTACGATCGTGATGTAAAGTTTGTAATCAATGGCCTAGATTATCTTTTGGTTTGGGTTAACACTATAAGTAGCTTATGATGTAAGAGTGAGAATAGCTTTTGAGTTCTATCCTGAGGTTTTTTGGGTTTATGCAAAGTTGTGGCTATGGAGCTTGGCTTGTAATCTCTCGTACAATTTTGATACATTAGAAAGTTTGTCTTCTTTTTAATCCTTTTCCTATCATGATGCACACGAAGTGCCTTAGTGCCTTCAAATTGAAGAGCGCCATAATTAATTGTTTGATCCGTGTCTTCAAAAACAAGAGCCTCAAAATCAATAGTATGATTTCCACTGCCTGCCATCTATTACCATAGATTTTTGCTACGAGACAAAATGCTGCTCTGGCAATTAAATCCAATAAGATATTTAGTGTACAATCCAATACATCTGAAACCAGTGTGCCCAGACTCACCACTGCCAACACAAAGCCACAGGGCGAGGCAGAGTTACTAGCCCGCTTGGACTCAAGTGAGTCAAGGCACACTGTCTGAAACCTTTGAAAGAATAATAAATTGGTTCTCACTCTCATCCAGTGATGGGTAAATTATAATCTCTAATGTGTTCATAACTTCATAGAACAAAGGGAATGCCGGAATTGTCTCTATTTTGCATATTTCGGTATCAGATCTGAACACCCTGCAACTTCTTATCCATTTTTCCTGAATAAGGGTTATTCCACTACATGGCTTTAAATTTGAACAAAAACAGAAACCAAATATAATTAAAAATGATATTCTTTACAAGCGAAAAATTCCTTTATCATAATAATCAAACCCTAAACATAAGTAACAGTAATAGCAGCAACAAAAAAAATGATATAAGTAAACAAGAAAGACAGACATATAGAGGCATTGGCAAAAGAAAAACAAAAGGGATATCGTGAGGTACAATGTCCATGCTAAACAAAAAATTGTACCTGCAAAATCGGTGAGCTTGTCGACCCTAAAAATGGCAGTAACAAGGAAGAAGAGGAGTTGGTACCCAACCTGTAATAAACAATAACCACATTTCAAGCAAATGAGGCCTTTCAAAAAAGGACAACTGAGTTTAGAGAGAGAGAGATATTTTGGTGACGATAGCGGTGATAGCCAGGAAATGGGGGTCCAAAACGGCAGCCATGGTAGTACGATTTTTATGTTCTCAGGCGCCAAACGGAATTTAGAGAGAGACAGAGCGGAGCGAGGTGTCAAATGGAGGGGGGACACGGTTTCTCTGAGTCCATGTAAAAATGAGTCACCTCTTAAAAATCTTCTCTTGAGATTGATTTTTTTGTACCTAATTTTTAAGGATATGCAATTTCAAAAATATATTTTAATTTTTATCTAATTAAAAAAAATCAACTTTTATAAATCCTGTCTACACTTTTTTTCTTTTTTCTTTTTTCTTTTTTTTCTTTTTTTTCTTCTGAAATTTTTTAAATCAAAATAGCCTTTTTACAATAAGGGTGTGGTTCCTATAAGATTGCAATTTGTAACCTGAAACAATCCAATTAAAGAGCACATCCAAATTTTATCATAGAATATAATTTTGATGTAAAAAATTATGAGGATTATCTAAAAATCTATTTTTATCTCTAATTATAAAATTCTAAACTCTACAAACGATTGGAATCAAGTAAATCCATAAAGATATGAAAATCTCAAAAATAAACGGTTTAGATAATGTGTTTTAAGATGCACTATTTATGGGACTCAAATTTTTTGTTTTTTTTCATATTCATAAATCTCAGCGTCAAGATTATCAATTAGAGGGTTTTTTAACATTAAAACACAATTTTCCGATAGATTTTTTAGGTGTATTTTTAATTCTAGGGTTGCAACCTTATACAATCTTTTTCCTCACAGTAATCATACTTCGCACACCTTATTTGAAGGTTAACATGTTTTACGGAAATGGCCGAAAAAATACATCAAATTGCCTGAAAATTCTTACTAATTTTACACTTCAAATCTCAATGCAATTTTACCAGAAATTCCTGCTTATTTTTCATTCCATTTATTAACTTGCATGAATTCCCGTTTATTTTCCAATCCAAGCTTAATTTGCCCTAAAGAAACACTGGCACTCTTCGCCTGAGGACAAGAAAATCCGGCTTAGTCTGCCAGAAAAAGCACCGAAACTTGCTGGAAACATTACCATCAACCACCAGGCAATCCCCGTAAAACTAGAAACTCATGTTCAATTCCCCAAAAATTTGAACGGCAAAAGGCCACAGGCGTACCAGTGGACCTGTTATAATAAGTTTTGGCTGGAAAACTCACCGGAAAATTGCTGAAAACCTCAAATATGACTCCAAAATTGCCCCATTTTCATCGGATTCTGATGAGACGAACGCATGAGAGAGAACCAAAAAGGAGAGAGGGCCTTCTCTCCTCCAAATGCCGGTGATTTTTTTTTCCTCTAATAAATTTGCCTTATTTGTCATGTACATCTCTTTCAAAGCTCTCTTCCTCAACCCACCCATGACTGTCTCTCTCTCTTCACATCAATAACCCTCTCTCTACCCCCTTCTTCCATTCCCTTTCAAATGATCAAATCTCAGCTTAACATTCTCCATTCTCCAAAACTGCAGATGAAAGATACCCATCGCACTCCTCTCTCTCTCTAAAAAAAAAACCATCTGGCTCATGTCCCCCGAACTTTCATTCTCTCCTCATTCTCAGCCCCAATCTCGATGCCTTTATCTTATCATTCTCAGCCTCAATCTCTCTCTCTCTCTAAACGATTCTCTTATGCCTCAATCTCTCTCTCTCTCTAAACGATTCTCTTATGCCCCAATCTCTCTCTCCAAACGATTCTCTTATGCCCCAATCTCTCTCTCTAAGCTATTCTCATATGCCCCTCACTTCTCTCGTTCTCTTTCTCTCTAAATGCGAAAAACCAGCAAACAAATATCTTTCTTGCAAATTAAAAAGGCCTGATTCAGGTACTGAAAATCTTCAGTTAGTGTCTGTGAGCATTGGGTTTTAGCACGATCGACGCCTTCACCGTTCAAATAAGCTGTGGTAGTCTCGTGATGCCAGGCGTTCACGGTAACAGACGTAAGGTTATTTTACGGTAAGTTTGAAGAAAAAATATACATATATATATATAAGTTTTAGGAGATCATGAATATGAAAAACCAAATAAATTTTAAAAATTAAAAATAATAATTATATTAATAAAATATTTAGATCGTAATTTTTAATTATTTTTAGATGGACTATCTATTGTGTTTATTTTTAAAATGGATTCTATGCAAATGTAGAAATACGGTCCCCACCACCGCATGAAACAATTTTCCATTTGAGGGAGTCCCTTTAGCTCAGTGATGTGCCTTACTATGAGAATGGGCCCATATTTGAATCGTGTATTTTATGCTTCCTCACGAGTACGCTATACGTTTGCAAAACACTAATATGGGAGTTTCTTTTTTTTTTTGTTATCATTTAATTTCAAATAAATGATTATTTTCAAAGAAAAAAACTAGATTTTGAGTTTACAAATATCTAGATCGTTCCCTCCCAAAATTGGATGGTTTTATTGCAATGTTGGGACGATAAATTTTTTTTTAGGCACATAGTGAGTGAGATTAAATAATTTGGTTTTACTTTGAGGTCCTTTGCCGGATTCTAGAGAGCACATCCCAAATTATGAGATAAAAAATAAATTTCTAGAGCGAGTTTTTCCTAAGAGAATAAATGGATAATATACTTCCTCAGTAGCAGAAAATCTTTTCACTAGTTGAATTAGTTTTTAATTCTGAAAATATTTATAAAAAACCGTTTAATTTATGGAATGCAATTAGTCTCTCATATTTTGTATTTTAGCCTTTTTTTTGCGTTTGTCTAATTCTCACATCACATCAAGAACATCGAACTTTGGAGGGCCTTTTTCTAAGCATATCCATCTACTTTTTTTATAAAAAAAAATGATGGTTCAGACATCTAATATCCTAACTAAAGTGTTTTTCGCAAGTGAAAAACCAGTACAAATATTAGATGCTTGAACCTGTTTTTTTATTAACTATACAGTTCAGATATCCAATGTGTTGTTTACAACACTCCAAACCAAAAAAAACTACCCATAAAACTCGAGTTCCCAAGCTTGTCAGACTTGGAGATTATGAGGTAGACCTAGAAGGGTTGAAATCTCCATCCATCCCATGCATTTAAACAAGACAAACACCCAACCAAATTCAGAGCTCCAACTTCTTGAGAAAGAACCTCCTAACCAAGAAACCACGCAAATATACCTAGGCCTAGTGGTTCATAGTGCTCTCAAAATGTATTCTTCATGCTCAGTCAAAAGAACTAAAACAATGATAGGACAAGGACATGCCCGCTTTTGATATGTACTCTCTTTTATAATCTGCATTTTTTTCTTTTATCGATTGTTTGTCATTGATTGTGGGAGCTATAACAATTGGAACCCAATGAGTTAAAATGATATTAAATTTTTCATGGACCAATAAATCGATTTTTTATTTTGTAGATGGTATGTGTTGATGGAGCAAAAAGATCAATTCACTTCAATTGGCAAATAACATACTTAGGGAGGTTTTCTATTTGATAACTTGAGATCCATTTTAAAGTTATGTATGTATTTCGATAAAAGAAGAGGATTTTGATAATAAAATGGATAAAGTGTATATAGAGCCGATGCTCTAAACAATCAAATTGGAGCCTACCTCAAAAATTTCACTAGAAGAGGTTGTTTTGATGCCCAAATATCCTCAAATTGATCATCTAGACGTCAAGATGCATGGATCATCATCATCAATTTAGCCTTTTAACAATTAATTGGGGTCAGCTACATGAATCCAGGTTCTCCATTCTGTTCATCAAGATGCATGGATATGAAAAATAAATAGATTTCAATTTTTGAAAATAGTGTATCTTGTAACGTATTTTTTTATCAATTTTCAAGTTTTCAGAGATACGCTCGATTTACACTATTTTTTAAGCTTTTAAATTTTATAATTAAAAATAAAAATATATTTTTAAAGCTATCACAATGATTTCCAATATTGAAACTATAGTTCTCGTCACTATTTGAAGGTGGGCTTTGCTTTGATTGTTTAGCGCGTCGACTCTATACAAACCGCACCCGTATAAAATTTCTTTAAAAAAAAATCAGACAAATCCTTATCTCTTGTTTGTGCACTAAAAATCACAAAACGAGCATCAAAATTAGTGTAAAAGTATTTTATCAAAACTAGTATCCATATTAACATCAATAAACGCAGTAAAAAAAGTATCTCAACATTCACATATTTTTTCCAAATATTAAAAATTCATAATGAAATACCTCTATTTTCTTGAGAACTCAAAAAACAATATTTATAACATTTTTTAATATTTTTATGAAATTTTTAAACCCAAATCGAATTTATCCATCGTAATAACTACTGCATTACATTACTTAAAGTAACTAATGATAGAGCCTTTACAGTAATACGACTACCGTGAAGGCTATTTTGATAAAATAAAAATATCAAAATTGAGAAAAAAAAGATATGGACGAGGTTTATAAAAATTGAGGGTTCTGTTTTCTAATTAGACAAAAATTAAGATATGTTTCTGATAATTTTTCTGCTTTTTTTTTTTTTTTTTTCTTTTCCATATAACCTTCATTGTCTTAATGAATATCGCCTTTCGGAGAAAAAAAAAAACAAAATGGTTAATTTCCGAACTTTGGATTCAAAAATGAATTAGCCGCTTCTTGATAAACCTAATTCAACCATTCTTCTCCTATTACGCTGGGACTTATTGGACTGTCACCTGGCATCAAGCCTGCGCTCATTCATTTCGAGAAGTGTAGTGCGCTCCAACTAGCTGCAAATAGGTCCGGTAATGGGCTGGGAATCGACCGGGCCAACCTTGACCAATGCCTGCGCTGGTCCCTAGAAGGCTTGCCTGAGCCTAGCCCTTCTCAGACCCTGGCTGAAGAGGCCCTAGCCTTATACTAGATACACTAAGCCAGACAAGCCTACTAGAGCCAAAGAAAAAAAGAAATGAAAATAAGGGAAAAAATAGTTGGACTAGGCCGGCCTTGTCATGGCCCTGCTCCTGCCCCAGGCCCTAGAGCCACATTTTGTAACCTAGGTCTCACTTTTTTAGCTTTGGGCTAGGTTGGGCACTCAATTGCCCTAGTTGCGAAGTTTACCTGAAGCGCACTTATGCCCCTGCACATATGCTTTTAAATGGAATATATGGTTGTTAAATAGCGTCTAGTATTTTTTCATACAAACAAAATGAAAAATTATATCAGCACTATTTTATTTTACTGTTATTAGATGATGGTCCAAAAATATGCAATTTTTTTATGAGGTCTTCGTCCTTCAATTTTTTATTTTTTCTAAATTTGCTCCCAGTTCAATGTTTTAAACGTCGGACTCCATATTAAATTTATTTTTTATTCTTATGATATTCATAGATTGATTCGATGTCATAAACATTTTGAAGGTAGGCTAATGTTTAGATCAATGGGCGGCCCTACACTTCTTTAGTCGAAAAAAATACCTTAGATGGAACTTGATTTATAATAGACATACCAAGGAGCTCGAATACTTGGCAGTTCATAGATTGGCCCGGACTGTATATGTATATACTCTCTTTTTATAGTACATACATACATTCATAGATCCATACATACACCTCTCTTTATGTACAATTTGTCATTAGTTGATACTTAATTTACTTAATTTATCCCTATGCAAAATGTGACAAAACTAGAGGCAAAATGGGTTTACAGGCAGTGTGGTGTCAAAAACATCTCGCCGCATCTTTGGTCATACAAAGAACTTTTAAGATGGGACGACTGTAATTGGAACCCACCAACAATCAGATGCATGAAATTAAATTTTGATAGCTTTTGTTTTGGAAATCTAGGGCTTTCAAGAGTTGGGGGTATATATCGTAATCACGAAGGTTAATTTTTTGTTATGCTGGACCTTGTGAAGTGGTTGCAGCTAATCATGTAGAATTTGAATCTTTGCTACAAGGATTGCAGATCTATAAAGAGAGAGGTATGGAGCAAAATTTTATCATTGAAAGAGACTTTCACAATGTCATTAATTGGTATAAATGTTTGTCAATACCTCCTTGATGGCTTTTAACCTTATTGTATAAGGTGATGGAGTTATCTGCTGATATAACTGTTGCCTTTCATCATGTTTACAGAGAAACAAACTCTATTGCAGATGATTTAGCTAAGAAAGGAGTTTCGATGACCTCCTTATCTTTATCTTATTTGTTACTGTAATTTTTGTTGTAATCTCTTTTACTTCTAGTCAGTGGTTTAAAAAACGGATCTGTGGCTCGGATCGGGCACCCAAAAAACCCATCCGGATCGGTAGATCAACGATCCGGATCGGGAATCGGCCGAATTGGTTGGATTAAGTTTTAAAAAAAATCTAAAAAAATTTATTAAAATTCATTATAAATGTTGTTTTTTATGAATCCAATAAGAAACCGGGGTACTACATTATTAATTTTCATTTTTTTATCAATATATGAATATTGAGATATTTTTTATCTGTATGAACTTATTTTAACCATTAATTTACATCGCACAAAATAAAAATCATAGAACTATAATGGATGAAGTATATAATCATACATAGACTACAATAGAGAATGGTTTTTTTATAAGAACATTTTAGTTTTTTTTGACAAAAACCTGTTATTTTTTTTATAAGAAATGTTTGTCGTATTACATTGTTTTTTTTTTAGCAAGAAATTTTTTTTGACAAAAAATACTTGTTGTATTATTTTTTTTTTATAAGAATTTTATTTTTGACAATAACTTTTTATTACTTTTTATTTTTTTGACAAAAACATTTTATTTTATTGACAAAAAAGAAATTTGACAAGAAAAATAATTGATAAGAACCTTTCATTTTTTTTTATAAGAAACTTTTTATAAGAAAAAAATTTGATAAAAAGCAAAATTAATAAAAAAAACCACTTCATTTTTTAGATAAGAAAAAAATTTGACAAAATGCGAAATTGATAAAAAAAAAACCTTTCATTTTTTTCTTATGACAAAAAATACTTGTTGTATTATTATTTTTTATATAAGAACTTTTTATTTTTTTGACAAAAACATTTTATGTTTTTGACAAAAAAAAAGAAATTTGACAAGAAAAATAATTGATAAGAGCCTTTCATTTTTTTTTGTAAGAAACTTTTTATTTTATTGATAAGAGAAAAATTTGACAAAAAGCGAAATTGATAAAAAAAACCTTTCATTTTTTTGATAAGAAAAAAATTTGACAAAAAGCGAAATTTGATGAAACAAACCTTTCATTTTTTTTATAAGGAAAAAATTTGAAATTGATAAGAAAACCTTTCATTTTTTTTATAAGAAAAAAAATTGACGGGCCAAAAAAATAAATTTAACAAGAAAAATAATTGATAATAAATTTGACAAGAAAAATAATTAATAAGTACCTTTCTTCTCGAGGGGATTCAAACCAACACCCTCTACACATAGAAGGCATTTGATAACCAGTATATCACATGCTATTTAATAATATTAAAAGCGCAAACAAAATATATAATATATTACTATTTGAAGTTCATACGTTTTCACATTATCCCATATCGAAGAGGTAAAAATAAGTTGTAGTAAATAAGAAAACCTTTCATTTTTTTTATAAGAAAAAAAATTGATGGGTCAAAAAAATAAATTTAACAAGAAAAATAATTGATAATAAATTTGACAAGAAAAATAATTAATAAGTACCTTTCTTCTCGAGGGGATTCAAACCAACACCCTCTACACATAGAAGGCATTTGATAACCAGTATATCACATGCTATTTAATAATATTAAAGCGCAAACAAAATATATAATATATTACTAT
>NW_006497560.1:965973-988816 GCF_000471905.2 Amborella trichopoda | reverse complement strand
TATATATATATATATATATATATATATATATATATATAGGAATAGATCCTGTCAGCTTACGGGCTGACACCTACAGTGTAGGCCAATGACCCAGATTAAATATGGGCTTAATCCAATAGTCACAATCTTATTTCCTATTTGAATTTTTATTTATTTTAATTTAAATCCAAATCACTTGAAATTTTGAACATCTATTTTTAAAACATAGTAGAATCTAATAAAAATATTAAAAAACTAATTCATAAAATATAAATTGACCAAAATACCCTCAAAACATTTTGGGGGTATTTTGGTCAATTTATAGTTTGTGAATTATTATTTTTAATATTTGTATTGCTTGCACCTTGATGAGTAGATTGTACTCCTAAATTTTCAAGTGATTTGAATTTGTAGAAAAAAAAAAAATTCAAATATGAAATAAAGGTCGTGATCGTCAGATCGATTCAGATTCAATCTGGGCCTTTGGCTGACACTGTAGCAATTACCTTGTGGGCTGACAACATATATATAAAAGCTTTCAATTCGTGTAAATAGTGCATCTCGTAATGTTTAAAGTTTTTAACTGTTATCTATATGCTCAATCTGCATCATTTTTAGAGCTTTAGATTTCATAACAAAGATAACAATATATTTTAATGCTATCAAGATTTTTGGCACTGAAACTGCATCTTTCGGCATAGTTTTGAAGTGCGCTTTACTTCAATAGTGCAATGTTGCCACCTTCTATAAACCTCACCCATTATATATTAGGGGAAAGCTTTTTATGCTTCCCCTACAGCATAGAAGTTTTATCCTCCCCCTTATCCAACCGTCCATTTTTTAATGGAGGGCTAGGATTGCCCCATTCACAATGTCACGTTTTTATACTATTTTATTTTTAATTTTTTTTCTACAAACTATTTTGTTACCAAATTTTAGACGTCTATTCTTTTATTAAACTCGCACCAACGAAAAATATAAAAAAAAAAATTTTAATAATATAAAATGACCAAAATATTCTTGAAAAATTCAAGGGGTATTTTGGTCATTATGTTTTATCGAAAAATTATTGTTAAATTTTTTTATAGGTGCACCTCAATGAGAAGATGGCATGTACCAAATTTATTTTCAAAAAATTTATATTAAAAAAATAAAAATTAAAAACTTTGAGATGTCGGATCTAAGATCAAACGGTGAGTGGCTCTTTTGATAAAAAATGGATGGCTGTATGGTAAAGGGAAGATAGAACTTCTATACAGCAGGGGTAGCATAGAAATTTTTCCCATCTATTAGTACGAAAAATCATGTGATTTCTCGTATTAATATTAGCCCCTCTTGATTTTATGACACCTTACTCTTTGAACCTCTTTGGGATTTTGATTCTACAACTATTGATGCATCTTAGGACATATCTATGAGATGAAATGTATCTTTATAGGTTGTTTGCTTGGAATTGCAAGAAAATGCTTTTGAATATCCAGGACATGAGATGCTTAGGTTGTTTGGATACATCATAAGCTCCAAATCATGCTTTTACATATCCCCAAAAGCATCCAAATTGGCCATACGTGGATTCATGTTAAAGACATGGAATACGCAAAAGCTGGCTTTCTGAAAAACCTCTTTTTTGTCTGGGAAAACCTATATATCTTGTAGAAATTCCTAGAAATTATAAGTTTTATAGGACTTATAATTATTTTGATTATAGGGGCTTATTTATTCAAAATAGGTTGTTTACTGATACATAGATGATTCTATTTTCAGAATCATTCACTTAGGAAATTGCAAATGGGTTTTTACTATGGTAGGATAAATTTGGAGCTATGTCAACCATTTTACTAGAAATGCTTTAGGATTATATCTATGAGAAATTAATAAATGATAAGAGCAAACTTATATATTTCATGGCTGAAAAGCACATTCTATAAATTTTGAAATGGACCTATTTATTAGTAATGAAACGAACCCCTGGATATTAGATAGACTTTAAAGGTAAGATGGCACGATAAAATTGATGGAGAAGAAGATAAAATTATTCATAGCGAGTTGGATATTTCTGACCAAAATGGTGATGATATGTAGATTTCGAATGGTGGATGGATAGAATAATTAAAATTTTAAATATTTAATTGGTTAATCCAATCACGACTTTGCGTCATTGAGAGAAGGCGAGATTGATACAGTAATATATGCCAAAACAAAGTTACTAGAAGAATCCCTACATATATGGATTAAGGTTTAGAAAAACAAATGTTATGGATTAAGGTTTAAAAAAACAAATGTTAAATCAAGATAAAGGAAAATTTCCCTAAAGATAATGATAATAAAATTCAAGGCATCCAATTAAAAGCCCCCTTTTGGATATCTTTATCCACGGCCTTCTCTAAATAGATATTCTTAACCTCAACAACTCTTCTATAAATAAAGGAAGCAACGCAATAACGAGGACATCAATTTTTTAAGCCCATGGTACTTTATCACTCGTGAGCTCATCAATGCTCACATTGATAAGCTCAATGTGGACTTCTATTTAAGGCAACATACTCCTCCACACATTACGTTCATGCTACTTTTCTTGGTAACCTTTCTTTTATAGTAGCTTTTTCTTGGTAACCTTTCTTTTATAGTAGCTTTACGTTCTTAACATTTTCGATGTGAGACTAATTTTAGTCCCATTTTTTTGAGCCTCAGACAGTACACTACCTAAGCCATATTAAAATTATGTACCATATTAAATGAGTATCGTTTAATTGATAAACTTTAGCCCATATTAAATGAGCATCATTTAATTGATAAACTTTAGCATGTCATATTGAATAAGTGTATCATTTAATTTATAAACTTTAGTATGCCATATTAAATGAGTATGTCAATTAATTTATAAAACTTAGCATGTCACATTAAATGAGCCATATCAACATGTTTTTAATTAAATTAATTAATTAACTTGTCAGATTAAAAAACTGCCATATAAATTTTTTTGCTATTTATTTTGTAAACTGGCTTTATCGGTAGGTTTTGTTATCATATATTTTTTTTGTAGCTACCGTGCGTGTTGAAAAAAGGTATTTTTTTATTTTTTAAATTTTGATATCTTTATTTTTCATTTTTTAGGGTAATTTTTTTTTGAATTTTTTTAATATCATAACATTGAAATTTAAAGGGGTTCTGTTTTTATTTTTAGTCATATGGAAGCATTTTCTTATAATTTTTTAATTATATATACTATAGTATTATAATTAAAAATTATACATTGATAACCAAATATTATATTTTATTTATTAATTTGTTTGCATTATAAATTATATAACATATTATATTTTTCTATAGATGAAAATAAGATTTCTTAAATTAGATGATATTATAAGATATTTTAGGTTTCTTATTTGTATAGTAAAAAAATTATAAAATATAAACCAACATTTTCAATTTCATTATATAATATTATAGTTAGGTTGTGATAATTTTAGATGAGTAAAAAAAAATAATAAATGTTTAATACTTTTATGTGTTTCTAACTGCAATTTATAAGGGAAATTATTATTTTAAACTTATAATATGGAAGTGTTTTCTAATAGTTTTAAAATTATTTTGATACTATATTATAATATTATATTATTATTAATAATTACACAAATATCCAGATAGTAAAACAACGTCTCCGTATTCATCTATATTTATAAACTAATGAAAGTATATAATCTATCACTCCTATTTTTTTTTGAAAACTAAAAGAACACTATATTTAGATATTTATAGTGATTTTTTGAAAAAAATTTGGGATGAAACTTACCGATTAGGCCGATTCTCCGATCTGATACGCCAATCACAGTTTTTGGAGTGGACAATCCAGGTTGCTAATTCGTTTTTTTTAAATCTTGCTTCATACTAATGAAACAATAGTTTCTTTCGTGATATTTATATTCATTTTGTTAAAATTTGAGGTATATATATATGTTTATTACTTTCCAAGTCTTTGAATTTCGTCTTTGATATAACTCAATTTTTCTCTAGAGTCAATTACAACAATAGATTGGAAAATAAAATACTAATTTTAATAGCTATTAGATATTATCGTCTCTGTATTTTAAATTGTATCTGACAGATAAATTATTCTTCTTCAGTTTAGAAGTCGAAGGTATCACTTTTTCTTCTAAAAGTTTCGCTCGTTGTTTCGGATCTTTTAATTCTTGTTTGGTTTCATTTATTTCCCACTTTAATTCACTTAATGAAAGTCCGTCTTTCGTTTGTTCTTTTAAATCTATTGTTTTTATAATTTCTTGAAAAATATAAATCTATTAATTTTTAACCTTTGATTGATTTAAAGTTTCAAAATATTTCTTTAAAGTTTTTACTTTTTTATTTTCAATTCAGATGTATTAGAACTTGTTGTACTAAATTCCTCAATGATATCATCATCTTCTTTTGTTGAGTCTTTTTAGTATTATTATTTTATTTTTTATTTTTGTAATATCTATCAGCATAATGTCCTTTCTTCTTACACTAGTAACATGTAATTGTTTTATTTTGATTTTCTATTTTAGGGGTTTTCTAGGTTGTCTTATGCTTCATTTTCTTACAAGATTTTTGTGAATGAGTTTTGTGTTTTTATTTCTTATGCATTCTATTTACAAGATGTCAGTATCCATTCTAAATTGATAACAGAAATCATCTAATTTGTTTTTGTGTATAAGTTTCTCTCTTCTGATTTGTTTATCTAACTTTATTTGATTACATAACATTAATCTTACTATATCTACTCTATTAGCATTCAAATCTGTATATGTTATCCCTTCTTGTAAATAAAGTTTTACCGACATATCAAATGATTTAACAAGACCGGAAAAATCTTTCTTCCATATTCCTGAGACAAATCTTTCTTCAATACTCCTGATCTACAATCTTCTAATTGTTAAGACTCTGGCTACATAAACATTTTTATACCACCTGTATTTGGATAAGAAATTTGCAGTAAAGGGAATGTAGTAACATTCTAATCTTTCATCAATATCTTCACTTCCTAAAAAGTGATGAATTATAGTAATAAATAAATTAGTTGTTGCTTCTTGAATATTTTTATTTTATTTATTTTTCATAGGTTGTCCCTTAGTATATGTTTTTAGATGTCCTAAAATAAATAATTTTTTTGCTTTAGTTAAATAATAGGCCCTCCAACTTTTATATCGGCTTGAGAATCCAGCTATTATACTTTTTACCAGTGGTTAAAAAATGGATCGGTGTCTCGGATCAGGCACCCAAAGTACCCATTCGGATCGGTGAATCGGCCATCCGGATCGAAAATCGGCCGAATTGGTTGGAATAAACCTTAAAAAGAAATCCAAAACAATTATTAAAATTTATTATAAATGTTGTTTTTTATGAATCCAATAAGAAATGATGGTGCTACATTATTAACTTTCATTTTTTTCATCAATATGCGAATATTGATATGTTCTTTCCCTGTATGAACTTATGTTAACCTTTAAATTTACATCACGCAAAAGAAAAATCATAGAATTATCATAGATGAAGTATATAATCAGATGTGGACTACAATAAAGAATGGATTAAATCGATGAAAAAATGGCCACCAAAATCTCGAATTGGCGGAAAATCTTAATCCGTTAAAAAAAAACCTAAATTATTACAACCTAACTAGCTATAATCCAAAATTATTACAACTGAACTAACTACAATATTAAATATTAAAATTGAAATCGTTGATTTACATTTTATAATTATTTTATTATAAAATAATAACAAATCCAAAATATGTTATAGTATCATCTAATTTAAAATATGTTACTGACAACTGTAAGAAAAAATACTACATCACATAATTTATAATGCAAATAAATTAATAAATAAAAAATTTGGTTGTCAATGCAGAAATTATTAGAACATGTACTAATTTTCAAAATAACACTTTAATTTTTCAAAAATCAATTTTTTTTAGGTTTTTAGAATAATCGCAACTCAAATGTGTGCTTGAAAAGCATGATACTTGTTGTATTACTTTTTATTTATTTGTTTGACAATAAATACTTGTTGTATTACCTCCTTTTTTTTTTGACAAGAAAAATAAAAAGATGATGCTACCCAGATAATTTTCAAGGTAACTTTTATTTTTTTTGTCAAGGTAAATTTATTTTTTGTCAAGGTAAATTTTATTTCTTTGTCAAGGTAATTTTTATTTTATTTTATTGACAAAAAGTTATTTTTTGTCAAGGTAACCTTTATTTTTTTTTATCATAACTTTTATTTTTTGTCTCGTTAACTTTTTTTATCAAGGTAAGTTTTTTTTTGGTCAGTGTAACTTTTATTGTATTTTTTTGACAAAAAATTATTTTTTTGTCAAGGTAATTTTTATTTTTTTGTCAAGGTAAATTTTATTTTTTTTGTCAAAGTAACTTTTATTTTATTTTTTGACAAAAAATTATTATTTTTGTCAAGGTAACTTTTATTTAATTTTTTGGACAAAAAATTATTTTTTTGTCAATGTAACTTTTATTTATTTTTTATAACTTTTATTTCTTTTATTCAAGGTAACTTTTAATTTTTGTCAAGATAACTTTTATTGAATTTTTTTTGACAAAATTTTTTTTTGTCAAGGTAATTTTTATTTTTTGTCACTGTAATTTTTTTTTTTTTGTCATAGCTTTTATTTTTTTTTCATAACTTTTAACTTTTATTTTTTTGTCAAGGTAACTTTTAATTTTTTTCAAGCTAACTTTTATTTTATTCTTTTGAAAAAAATTTATTTTTTTGGTAAGGTAATTTTTATTTTTTTATTATGTAACTTTTTATTTTTTTGTCATAACTTTTATTTTTTTGTCAAGGTAACTTTTTTTTTTTTCAACAAAAAAACTAAAAAAATTGTGGTTGTCCAAGTACGAACTGAAAACTTCTTAAGAGAGAAAAGGATATGATAACCGACTGCAGCACATGCCAATAGTTGTCTTACTTTTTATAATAAAAAGATATATTATATTACATTTTCAAGCTTAAATATTTTACTAAAATCCGACGTCGAGAAATCTATAGAAGTTTGACGTTAATAAAAGAATCCTCGGTACCATGTTCAATCGCATGTGAAAAAAGCTGATAGTTTGCCACACGGGGAGATGCTTGTAATCGCCTGACTCGGCGCGTTCATTTCTAAACACGTACTAACTCGGCTGCTTTTTACGATGCTATTATCACTATTACCTTTTATCATACAACCATTTGATAACATAGTAATATTACGATATACATATGGAATACAATATTTAGATAATCCATCTGTATTCCATTCTAACATAGAATCTCCAATAAAAGATATAGCAATAATATCAACCTTTTTTTCAAGCTGTATATAACGAGGAGTTGGTCTTTTTATATCAATTTTCCGCTCTAAAGGTTTGAGTAATTAGATTAGGCATTTATATAGATTTATTCGTTTTCTCAATTATTTATATACCTTCTTTTGTTTTCTGAACCATCATCAAAATATAATTTTTTTTATAAATCTAACGACTTTTAGTTTTTGAAGATGTTTCTACTTCTACCAATATATTATTATGGTTTTTGTAATTTAAAGATATTTTAATAGTTTCTTTGCTAATAAATCTATTTCTTTTGATACCTTTAAGGGTTCTTTTTCAAGTTTTGTATTATTAGGTATTGAGGTTACAATTGTTAAAGGTTTAAGTCCTATATATCTTATAGGTTGAGGTTCAGGAGTTAGTTGTTGAAATAACAATTTCTTTTTTTGTAAATATTATTATTTTTTCTGTAAGCCTACTTTTGTCATTTGAGTTGTTTAATATAATTTCTATCCTATCCGTTTGGGATCCTAAAGTTAAAAAAAAAAAAATATTGGCATAATTTTGTCGTTCAACTACTTCATTTAATCCTAGTAAATTTTTAGTAGTATTTCTAATTTAAACAAATAAGACATTATTTTCTTAACTCATTTTCATAATGAATTAAATTTAAACTAAGGTCTTCTTTTTTTGACAAATGTTTCTACTTTTATTGATCACTATAAAAGGGAAATTACATCATTAGAGATAACAAGAAAAGGTAAAGAAACACCACCCTTAGCAAAAGCATCGCCACAGTATTCGCTTCATGATAAACATGAGAAAAAGTGATTGACAAAGAAGCTACCAAATCCATAATCTGCAACCATAAAGACGGAAGTTCCAAGAGAACTCACTGCTCCTTATTACACCATCTAATTACATTCAAAGAATCCCCTTCAATCTAGCAGCTATTACCAAGATTCCTATCAATGAAAATCTTCAACCCACTTAGTAGAGCACTAAACTCAGCACAGTTAGTAGTTGAGTTACCTATCGTACAGGCATTGGAAAAAAGAACGTTACCACAACAGTCACACAACACTCCACTAATCCCAGCGAAACCAAAGTTACCAAAAGAGCTACCATCAAAATTGAGCTTCAAACTTCCAATAGAAGATGCAATCCAAATACATCGCAGTCTACGGCTAACACAACCAAGAAGGAAAAGATTATTGAGGTTAACCATGACATCTACCTTAGAGATACCCCATCCCTCTTTTGTGACTGATAGCCAGGACCAAATGGAAAGTTTTATGATATGAATTAATCCTCCAAAAGACATAGAATTCCCATCAAAGGTCCTTCTATTTCTTTCCTTCTAAACCTCCCAAAGGATGATACCTTTAGCTATCTTCCAAATAACCTTACTCATCTTAGGTAGATGAGATAGAGCAAATTGTGAAACTATCCCCTCCACAGATTGGGGAAGCACCAAGTTTATACCTAGAACGCCAAACTGACAAAACCAAATTCTCATAGTAAATGAACAATGGATAAAAATATGCGCATCAGTTTTACTATCAGATTTGCATAACAAACACACATTTGGCATGACTTTTCCTATTTTGATCAGATTATCATTTACTAAAACCTTATTCAGAGTAGCCAACCAAATAAAGACTTGAACTTTGAGGGGAATCGACAATTTCCAAACTTGAGCAATATGAGGATCAGACCATCTCCAACGGCCGTGAAAGAGAAGATTGTAACACGATTTGATGAAGAAGATACCATCACTCTCGATCTCCCAAATCATCTCATCCTCCACATTCTGCGAAATATAGACCTTATCCAACAACTCTATTAGTGCACACCATTGGGATAATAATACATTGTTCATCCGGCTATAAGCCAAGAAAATACTTCACAAGATAATTTGACCCCTTCTTTCTACAGCCACATTGACTTTCAAATTAAGCCTAGTAACAATCCCAAATATCTCTGAGAAAATAGATTTCAAAAGATACTCCCCAATCCATTTGTGATGCCAAAAAGAAATTTGACTACTACAACCTAAGTTCCATCTAAAGTAACCTAAAATCATTGGCCTACAATTAAAGATAGCCCTCCACACCTAAGAGGTATCCTTACGTCTTCCACCCCCAAGCCATATTGTAAATCTATCCACCCCATACTTGGACAATAAAACTTGGTACCGGAGATGGTCCTGTAAATGAAAACTGCGCCACCACCATTTACACATCAGAGCTTGGTTAACCATTCTAATATTCCAAATTTCCAAACCACCTTATCTCTTTGGGGTGCATCCTTTATCTCATCTTAGTTAATGAAATTTCCTCTTTTGACTATTGGAACCCCAAAGAAAGTCCTGCATCATTTTTTCAATTTTTTTTTGCGATCGAAGCGGGTATATTAATCAAGGACATCTGATAAACCGGAAGATTAGCCAAACAAGATAAATCGGAAGATTAGCTAAACAAGATCTCAACAGAGTGACCCTTCCACCCAACGACAGGTATTTGTACTTCCAAAGATCAAATTTGAATTGGACTCTTTCAAGCACTTTATCCCAAACTGCAATGGAAAGCCTTGAATCAGAGATAGGTAAATCGAAATAGGTGAGAGGGAAAGAACCAACTTTACTCCTCATCACGCTAGCTAAATTCACTATCAAGTCCTCTGAGTTATTTATATCAATCATGGAAGATTTGTTAAAATTAAGTTTAAAGCCAATGTGACCTCACAAATTTCCAAGAATCTGGCAATGTCCTTAACTTGAAGGAATCAGCATCGCAAAATATTATTACAAATGGGAAATTACAATACCAGAGTCAGAAATATTAAAACCCACAAAATGACCCAATCTCTCTACCCTAGTTAACATCAAACTGAAACAATCAGCATAGATAGTGAATAAGAAAGGAGAAAGAGGGTCCCCTTGTCGTAGACCTCTAGAAGCATTGAAATAGCCAATGGGATTCCCCTTAAATAACACTAAAAAATGAACAGATGAGAGACGCCTAAAAATCCAACTCCTCCATCTATCACCAAACCCTATAACTTTTAAATTTTCTAACAGAGTTCCCCATTCTACTCGGTCATAGGTTTTTTCCATATCTAGCTTAAGCAGAATACCAGGCTTTTTACTCAAGACTCTAGAGTGAATACATTCTTGTGCAATAAGCACACTATCCATAATTTGACGATCCTGGATAAAAGCTGACTGTGTACTAGAGAATAAGAAAGGCATGACAACTTTAAATCTTTCCACCAAAACTTTTGCAATAATTTTATAAAGGCTGGTGAGTAAACTAATTGGTCTAATGTCTGAAAGGTCAGAAATCAAAGATTTCTTGGGAATCAAAGCCAGAAAGGTAGAGTTCACTCCTTTAATAATATGCCCCCTAACCATGAAACTTCTAACAAACTCCAACAATTAACTTTTAACCAAATTCCAAAATCTATGAAAAAAAGCTAAAGGAAAACCATCAGGTCCTGACGTCTTATCCCCCAGCATTGCAAACACTGCCTTATGCAACTCATCAATATTAACCTCTCTCTCTAAAAGATTCTTTATCTCCACCGACAACACTTTGAAAGGAACTCTGTTTAAAGAAGGAGTAAATTTAACTTTTTTACTAAACACCCTCTTGAAATGATTAATAACTGCATCTTCTATTGCAGAATCATTTTTTGAATTGATCCCATGAATTTACAATCTAGAGTAATCATTTTGTCTTCTTCCAGCATTGGCAATCGCATGAAAGTATTTAGTACTAAGGTCCCATTCTTTTAACCACTTTGATCTAGATCTTTGTTTCCAGTAAATTTCTTCTGATCTACCCAACTCTTCCAATTATTTAAGTTTCAAGCAGTGATCCAGAACTGATTGTTCCGTTAACACACCAGCCAGTTGGGTATTATGATCTAATAATTCAATTTCAGATAACACCCCATCGATTTTGGCCTTAATATCAAATTTGTTATCTCTCTTCCATGAAATCAATTTATGTTTGATACTCAATAACTTGTTATGCAATTGGAAGTCCAAAGTACCATCCACAACAGTATTTACTTCGGCCCCTCTAATCATCTAAACTACATCTTTCTCCTCCAACCAGCCCACATCTAATCTGAACGGTTTCAGCCCACCTTTTACAAAATAGGGAAATGATCAGAAGATAATCTGGGAAAAGCCTTGACAGTGGTTAAGGGAAATTCTTCCAACCACTCCATCGATATCAAAAACCTATTTAACTTGGACATAGATATATTCGTGATACTATTATTAGACCAAGTAAACTTATAATCAATAATAGAGAGATCCATAAAAGAATTACTCTCAATAAACCTATTAAACATCATCATAGATATGTTAATAGAAGTTCCAACTAAACATTCATCTGGCCATCGAATAATGTTAAAGTCCCCTCCAACCACCACAAGATAAGTAAAAGACTGAATAACATAGTTCAAATGATTAAGAAAAACTTCTTTAAGAGCAAACACAGTGGGCCCATAAACATTCAAAAAACCCCTAGTAAAACCCACTTTCGGACCATGGAAGCCCAAAAGCAAAATACAATCCCTTATAATAATATCAAAGTTTTGAAGAACCAAAGGATCCCAAAGGACCCATAACCCACCGGATGCACCATTAGCATCAATCCCAAAAAAACTAACAGAATTAGGACCCCAAACCTCTCGACCCTTAGACACATTGGGACTAGGGAGCTTTATTTCTTGCAAAACCAAAATAACTGGCTTATGCTTTGAAACCAGCAATTGAACATCCCTTTTCCTACTGGGGCGGCCTAAACCCCTTACATTCCAGAATAAATAGTTCATTAAAAAATAGAAGGAGGAACCTGGTTCATTAGGACCAGAGCCAAAATACAGCTCCCCCAACATCAATGCTTCATTTAGCTCGTCATCTCTGGATGATGATGTCGAAGAAGAGTTCACATCCACCACTGTCGATTCACAGAAGGCAATAGCAGCCACATACGAACCACCTTTGAGGATACAATGGGCCTGAAGTCTCACTGAAGAACGGACACCCTTCATAGCAGCCTTGTTTTTCTTGCCAGTCACATAAATTTTTGCAAGGGTCTTAGAGGCAGAGACAATAACTATAGTAGAACTTTTCGCATTTTTTTGTTAGTGCCACCTTGTCCCTGTCAACAACAATCCTCCCTCTTTGCTCCTTAATATCCTCCATCACTACACTCAGAGGAAAATCATTCATACCCCATATCTTCCATCATTTTTTACACTAAAGGAGACTCATCCGGAAGCGTCTCCTCGGTCACCGACGGCCTACCAGGGCTCAGTCCAAAAATAAGTAATGGAGGGTTCTCCTCCTGAGGTAAGACATCCAGGGGCAGAGCCACAAGAGACTTAGAAACAACCAAGTCTGTAACAGGACTATCTTCCTCCAGATCAGCATCAGCTTTGTCTGCGAGGAGCAAAGGGTTCACATGGACTTCATCTGCTTCTATGACCATAATTGCTAAAGGGTCGATCAGCAAAGGGTCGAACCAAGTCGTAGATTTCTTTGCCAGACCCTTGGCAGCAGCCAAACGAAAGGGGAGGGGATACATCTTCAGCTTCCAAACCAAAGCCAACAATAAATCCGATAGCCTCTGATGGAGACACAAGACCGACGGCTTTTTCTGAGCATGGAGACACAGTAAAGAAACCAGTATCGATAGAGTAAACAAAAATTGCCTTTTCAATTCCACTTCTTTCCAAAGAGAAGAAAGAGAAAATTAATTTTTTATTTGAAGAAGATTGCCCCCAAGGAAATCCTGTGCCACGTTAGCAAAACAATCTCTGTCAAATATCTTGGTAACATGATAAACCTCCTTGGGAATCAGCCCCGCCACCATACCATCCATTTATGATCCCAACTTCTGTACAAGGAAAGGTGCACTTGACGGACTACCAATTTCCAAAGAGACTATGGACTGCGAGTCGCACACCAGGCACTTTCGCGGTTTCATCAAGAATGGCGCCTTTTTTATCTCCTCGTTGTTACTCATACCCACCAAAGAAACAGTCGGCTGATTTCTAAATAATTCTGATAACCCCTCCGATGATTCTGAAAACCTGCCAGTTGGAATCCATCGTTTAATGATTTGGGGAGTTTCTGAATTTTGAAATTTGAATTTCCAAAAGTTACTCCTAGAATTACTCTATGGAATCTTACGGCTAGACTTCCCAGAGAGAACACTTCCGGCCATCATCTTCATCTTTTTTGGTCGGAGATTCTACCCATTCTTCTTCAACTCCACTGTAGAAACCTTCTAAAAAATTTGTGAAGGTCTGGAGCCACCATCATCAGTAGCTAAAACCTCAAAGAAGTCCTCATTGATGCATAAGTTGATGTTCCCCGGAAGAGACAAACCAGAACATTTCCCAACCTTAACACGAGCAAATCGATAAATACGACTCAAAGGAATCCCAGTCCAGATCCTGAAAAATCCCAAATCGCCCTACCACCTTTTTAATAATAGCCAAATTCCAAGCAGACAAGGGAAGACCCCACAATTTCAACCAAACTGACTTCATCTGAATAAAGGAAGCATGATCAAATGGCTTCCAATGATCTAACAACAATATGCTACCTCTGACTCTACAAAATCTATGAGAAAGGGCCTTCCTTACCTCCTCATTCGATAATTTGAAAACAACTTTACTGGTACCAATAAACTTAACATCAGGACGATGAGACAAATTCTACCCCCTCTGGGCCTAGTCAGATAGGCCAAAGAAATAAGCAATAGGGAGCGAGAAAGAACCAGACACCAAAAATTTAGTTTTGATATCGAAATGCTTCCAAGATACTCGATCAACCACAACCAAAGTAGAACTTGAATCCACTGACCCACCATTCTTACCACCAAAATCACCTACCTTCCTCACATCCAGAGCTTTCCTCTAATCCATCTTCCCATTTCTCATAAATGGAAATTAGATAAAATTATTTGTGATAATACTAAGGTTTTTTGATATAACAAATAATTATATGTGTGCTCTAAGACAAATAAGAGCCCCTAAATCGATTAAACGTGCTTCACTCACTGATAGAAATATTTTTTTTTATAGGTTCTTCCTCAAGATACCACAATTGGCTTATTTAGCAATTGCATATTTATTAAAAAATAGGAACATGACTCTGATACTATCATGGTGATCAATATTGTCAAATTCGCTTCGGATTTTGTTTTGGTTTAGTCTGAAAAATAAAGCAATTCGGTGCTTTGGCTGACTTGGGGAAAGGTTTCAATTTTTTTAATTTTAAAATAAATAAAAGTATAATTTTATAAAAAAATTAATAATAAATAAATTTGTTAGTACTTACTTGATAATAAATAAAATGGTTAAAATCATATTATTTTAATGCTAACGATTTTCTTTTAATGCCCTTGGAATTTCTATGCTCTCGGCATAAAGGCAAACTAGAAAAATATGAAGAAAACTTGGGCGTTTTTTAAAAGTCGACTTTGGCACCATCGCTTCAATTCGAATGAGGTGCTTTGTCGCTTCAACTCGAATGAGGTGCTTTGTATGACATGATGGGCTGCATAAGATCATGAATTATTGCATGGCATTGGTCATGAATCACATACTACTTTCCTCTTATTTATTTATGGCAAAGAGCGCCATTGATGCATTTGACCGCTTCATAAAGCCTGCTATGTGAGAAAGAGAGAGAGAGAGGGAAGGGGGAAAAAGTTACAAAATTGATAAAGGAGCTGCAATTGTTACAGAGACCTCTTAGATGATGAAAGCAAGGGGGGTTTCTCTAATTGGTAGAGAAAAGAAGTACTCTTCAGATCAATCAGAAGCCTTTACTTGGATATCTTTATCCATATCCATTTCTAAAAAGAGATTCTCGACCTCACCACCTCTTGTATAAATAGAGGAGCCAAGTAGCAACGAGTGCACCAATCTCCTCTCTGAAGTCTCTATTTTAGTCGTCTAGCTATTCTTCGGCTTTTTATTTCTCTAGCTAATATCTCGCTCATCTGCTTTTCTGATATTTTTCTATCCATAATTTAAGTTTTTCATTGGCTTCAATCTGTCAGTTTGTATTCGAAGTTTGAAGTTGTAAGATAGGTTCTTTGTAAAGCTACTTTGTTCATATAAGTATCGCGCACTTTTATATTTAATTCATATTAATGAAAAATAATTTCTTTCTTATTATTTATATTCATTTTGTTATGATTTGCAGTATGTATTTTTTTTTTTTTATATCATTTTTTTTCAGAATATCTAGGAGGAGTGACTTCTTCAGGAGGAGTGACTTCTTCTTATTGAATTACATTTCATATTAGTGAAACATTAGTTTCATTAAGAAATATTAGCCATTTATGTTTTTCAATTGTTATGCTTTTCATTTGAGCTATTGCTTACTTGTTTTGTTCCGTGGTAAATCATTTATTTATTATAAAGATGTTAATCATAGTTTTGTTAGTAATAGATATGATCATTATGAAGCATTATTCTAATTATTAATATATTCTCGTATTAAATCATCATTATATATTTGCATATAACTATTATATTTCTTACAATGTAATTTAACTATAATGATTCAAATTATTATGATTGTCTATTTATTGTAATAATTAATAATATTAGAAATTGTTATAATATTTAAAATTGATAGATTAAATACTATTAATTATATTGATAATACTTTTTATTAAATATTAGAATCCTAATTGAATATTATGAATATCTTAAAGTCATGTAAGTGTAATTTTGTAATTATTTATTAATAATAAAGAAATTCTAATTTTATAGAATTTATTAATTTATATTAATTAGTTTAGCTTAGAATTAATAATTATATTTATAGTTTAGCTTAGAATTAATAAATATAGTAAAATAATCTCTAAGTTACTTAATTTGTTACATTAATTTTTATATGTTATTTTAAATGTCGCATAAATAATTTACTTATCTAAGCTGATATCTAATATTTAATTACATAGTATAAAGAGAGGTATTATCATATTTTCTAATGGAAATGTATATAATGAGACTGTTTATTTTTTTATACAAGGAGTTCACAATCATTGTTGACCATTAAAGTTAAAATTAGGTGGTTGAGGATGTGTCATTATTTAAGCGCAATCATTGTTGACCATTAAAGTTAAAATTAGGTGGTTGAGGATGTGTCATTATTTAAGCATAAAGTCTAAAATAAAATTTCTCGAATATCGTGACACACTTTCATTTATTGGATTTCACATCCAATGGCTAAAAATAATTATGACTTTTTATATCCAAAATAAATAATCTCATAGTATACAATCCCTTTTCTAATTTAATATATTATCTTCTGATATATCAATTAACACATTATGAATATAAAATTTCTTATGAGACTTGTAAAACAGGTTCATCTTACTAGTATATATCAGAACTCCTCTTCTTCCATAATATCATATAATATCAAATATCATATATTATCACATTCCACAATACAAATCTCTTCTTTTCTATTTTTGAGTTTCAATACAAATCTCCTCTTTTCGGTGGGGTTTTGGTTACTATGGATATAGCAATAAAGAGAGCTCAAGGACAAAAAGAGGGGAGAGATGACTAACTCACACACATTTTGTGGACTTAAAAAAGAGGAAAATTTATATATACCCCATAAATTATACTTTCTAGATATGCCCTATTGCAATTTTGGCCTTTCAAGGCCTTGAAACCTTGGGGTATTATAGCTCTTCATCGTAGTGGGAATGAACAAGAGTAATGAAACTTGAGGATCTTAGCTCACTAGGACCAAGAGCCTGAGAATCATGAGGCCGATATATATATATATATGAGTGTAGACACCCCATTTTTAAAATTGGCAAATTCCATGATTTTCGTAAACTTAGAAAATCTATAGGACCACACTATTTCAGTAGACCCCTAAACTATAGACCACCATAATCCATGGTCCTCATCCTATGATTCACACCTAGCAAATCTTGTAGCTTTTAGTAGTTATCCATTCTACACCTAAGAAATCTTATAGTTTTTAGTAGTTATCTATTCTACAACTAGCAAATCCCATAATTTTTAGTAGGTTATCTATTGCACACCCATGGTTTTAATAGTTATCTATTATACGCCTAGCAAATCTCATGGTTTTAGTAATTATCTATTCTACACCCTTATTGAGTCTATAATAAAAACAACTAACATACCTCTTTGAGTGGGATGAGTAGACCAGGAAATCGGAGACAAGAGGTGGAGCGTGGGAAGCTAGGAAGTTTGAGAGAGATAGCCCAAAGAGAAAACCTGTGAGCAAACCCTAGACTTAGGAAAATCCTAACTTTAGGCCATTTGCAGCCTTTAGATCCAGAAATTCATCCAACCAAGTCATGGCATAGTCAAAACTTGAAGAGAGACAAAGAGGACGCACGTCATAAACTCAACCTATCTTGATACAGGGAGGCCTCGAAGCCTCAGGAGTACTGGGCCCACTGGTCCGGTCTGGTATTGTACCCTTTTTGCACTTTTTTTATATTTTTATTAGAATTAAATCAAATTTAATGCATTTTATATTGTATTTCGTACTTTTTGGATCGATGCTGGCTTTGCCACTGATATGAGAGTAGATCTACTCATTTCTGAGTAGATCTAGTCTCAAATCAGAATTTGATTGTCCTCACTCTTAATCATTTTTTTAAAATCAGTTTGTGGTACGGATCTGAGGGATCTTCCTCTAAAGATCTTTCCAATTTGCATCGTAAACAATGAGAGGCAATAAGAGGGTTGATGGTTACCTCTAACTATGGTCAGCTTTGATTTATGTCTCCTAGTTGTGTGATGGCCAAGGCATTGTGTATGTGATTGATTCATGATGTTATAAGCTTGAATATTTTATGTGATTTAGCCTTGTATAAGAAAGTTAAGGCTTTGAGATGACATAAGCCTAATCCTTGCCCTTGTAAACCATTAAACATTCCATAGCATTCGCATAAACAGTCGCAACTGAGATGCTCTTCAAAATAATCCACTATCTATATGAGTGTATGTCCTTGGAGGTGCACCTGTAATCGACACCAACCTAAGATTCATGAGCCACACATTAATTTGACTTTAATAAACCAAGAATGAGCCTCTGATTAGCATAGGTTTGTCTAGTCATTCTGAGAAGGTGGCTTTAGATTCTGGGTCTAGTTGAGTGGAGTGTTTCAATGCATAATTCAACTCTATAGGATCCTAATTTCTTTCATTAATATTTTTATATAATTCCAACTTGTGTAAATATGATGGAAACTATTTTTTATGGTTTTTGTGGCTATTTTGAGAATTTTTATGAATTTTTCTAGAGGAAAAATTGAGCTATGAGAAATTTTCTTTTATAAAATGATAAACAAAACCAATATCCCTTATGACACCCAAGTGGCCAATGGGTGATACATGTGTCTAACATGGCTCCATGTTATTGCTATGTAGTCATGACGTACGGATAATAATGTCACGACCCTTATGGCGACCTACTTATCATTTTTGAAGGTTTTTTAAAGTGGAATTTTGAATTATGAAGAATCTTTATGAAATTGAAAATTGGATTAAGCACATGTTTAAGGTGTGGCTTAAATGGTTGTGTGCACATGGAGAAAATCTTCTTGAAAAGGCATAAGGTTTGAGATTATGATTGCAACCCTCAGCTTATGTGTAATTGAACATATAACTACATATCCTATGTGACATCATGTGATTCAGGGTATATGCATACCAAACTTGGAAGGAAAATCAATATTCAAATTGCTTCTACAATTTATGTCATATAAGAATAAGGGCAACTCCCAATGTACAATAAGCAGGGACAATTATAAAAGCAAGTTAAATTTGATATTAATTTTAATTTGTGAGAAGGGAAATTTGGAGTTAATTAGGGATTTATGGGAGGACAAGGGTGTTGGAAATAGATTTGAATGAAAAAGGACACAAATAAAAGATGAATTAGGCAAAAATCCTTCTTATTTTTGAGCAGGCATAAGTGTTTTCTCTAGAAAACCTTTGATGCTGCAAAAAGTGTACATAAGAAGAACAATTCATCCTCGAGATATAGGAAAACAGAAGGTTTCTTTTGATACTTCAAACCTCTATACATCTGAGCCAGAAGTCCACTATAGAACACCAGGGTCTTGGAAATTTAGAGTTAGTGATGTAAATTGAGAAAATAAAACCAGAAAAAATAAAAATAAAAGGTTGAGAGAATATACCTTCTCTCAAGGTCTACAAAGGAATTCACCCTAAGATTGAGAGAATATACCCTCTTTCAAGATCTGCAAGGGAATCTACCCAAAAAATCTCTTCACGAGACCAAATTTTATTAACTCATCTACTTTTCTCTCTTAAATTAATGTGCTCTCTTAATCATCATGCACCAAAAAGATATCTTCTCTCTTAACCTACATTTTATCCAAAACGTTCCCAAGTTGAAAAGATAAACCCACTAAATTTAACCTATATTTATATTTCTAAACTAACTATCCCAATCCATAAATATCAACTCACACACAAACTTAATGCCCACAAATATCCATGTGCACCTCATCTCCTATTTCTAAAGAGATAAACTAAAGAATAATAAAAAATTAAAATAACCCTAATATTATTTACATCATTCTCCCCGGGTTGGGATAAGCTCGACCTCGAGCTCAAAAGTTGGTGATGAAGTCCCACCATGAGCTTCGATACTTTTTCTTCGAGACTGATGCCTGTAACTGTGTGTCAAGAGTAATTGTTGAATATGAGATTGGGCTTATTATTCCTAACCAGGAATGAGTCCAGCTCCAAAAAAACACCAAGTTCAATCGATGAACACGTTTGACCATGAAATTTTGGGAGATTGATTTTAATATCAAAATTTTGTGGTCGTTCTATAGGACTTGGCAGATTTGGCTTCTCTATAGAACACGACAGATCTGGCTTGTAAATTTTTTCAGTATGCTTGTAATCAACACCCTAGATTTATCGTGGAATTACTGATGCAAGATGAATATGGTTGTGAATACCTTCTTCACGAGGAAGATTATTCTTCAACTGCTGCAACCTCTGATTCATCTCTTGATTCATCTCACGTACTTCAGTTCGAAACATCCTCTAGGGCTTTATTAAAATTTTCTACCCAACGATAATCCATAGCAGGAGTAGGATTAGCTTGATTAACTTTTGGTGGTATCGTAAAATGATCTCTAGCTTTGATACCAATTAATGTAAATTGATGTAGAGAAATAATAACACCATAAAAATAAAAAGAAAAACCAAACGGTTCGAAAGAATATACCATCTCTCATGGTCTGACTTGATCTAGATCTGACTTGCTTTGATACCAATTAATATAGCTCTGATACCAATTGATGTAAATTTAGAAAATAAAACCAGAAAAAAAATAAAAATAAAAGGTTTAAAGAATATATCATCTCTCAATGTCTGCAAGGGAATTCACCCCAAGGTTGAGAGAATATACCCTCTCTCAAGGTCTGCAAAGGAATCCACCCCAAAAATCTCTTCACGAGACTAAATTTTATTAACTCATCAACTTTTCTTCTCTTAAATCCACGTGCGCTCTTAACCATCATATACCAAAAAGATATATTCTCTCTTAATCTACATTTTATCCAAAACGTTCCCAAGTTGAAACGATAAACCCTCTAGATTTAGCCTTATCCTATTTATATTCCTAACCTAACTAACCCAATCCATAAATATCAACCCACACACAAACTCTATGCCCACAAGTATCCCTGCACACCTCCTCTTCTATTTCTGAAGAGATCTACTAAAGAATAATAAAAAATTAAAATAACCCTAATATTATTTGCATTAGTTAAAAAGTGAGAAAAAACAAGTAGAGAGAGGGAGGGATGAGAGCTTGAGCTTTTTGTTGAAAAAGGTTTGCAGAGAATGAAAAAGGTGTGTTGAGAATGAGAAATACAGTTCCTTTCTAGAGCTCTAGGTGCATTCGAATTTGTTGATTAAGTGAACAGTTTCATGTTGTTACACTTAATAATATGACTGTTGTATCTCTAACAACCACCATCAACGGTACTTAGCCATTGGATGTGATTAGTTGCATTCATCAAGTACCTCAAGTCTTCAACAGCCAGTGTCTATTGGATTTTTCATGCATGTTGCCCTCGTGCACACACACGCATGTGCCCACATGCATTTGCGTGTACATATTGCACACTCCTCGTGCTCCGCTCATGGATCATTACTCTCACATTTCTTTTAATAATATAAAGTATGAGAATGCCCACACTTAATTATCACTCAATACATACTCTCATCTTCAATGTGGGACTAAAAATCCACATGTTTCTTTCTCTACAAAATTAAAACTTAGTAAAGCCGCATGAAACATAGTGTTATTTTGAATTACACATATGTATTTTTACAAAATAAAAAATATTAACATTGCCTTCACTATTTCAAAATAACATGAAAAACATAGGTTAGTATATTATTTATATACCATGAAAGTATCTTTCAGCTTGGAACCTACAGAGTATTAACTATAAAACCTATCAAGTACCATAGTAGTGTATAGCTTTGAACCAGATTGCTTATTTAGCATACTAGTAGTATAACTCACAAATAATATTCAATTCTAGCGTTTTTTGCTGCCATCATATTTGGGAAAGGCTTGTATACTTCCCCTACAATATATAAAATCTATGCTTCCCCTACCATCCAGCCGTCCAATTTTGATTAAGAGAGCCACTCACCTTTTGATCTTAGATCTAACGTCTCAAAGTATTTTTTTTTTTAGTATTTTTATACAAACTGTATGAATATAAAATTTGGTAAGTGGCATCTTCTCATTGGGGCGCACCTATAAAAAAATATTAAAAGTAAAATTTTGACAAAATATAGTGATCAAAATACCCCTTGAAACTTTTAGGGGTATTTAGGTCATTATATTTTATTGAAAATATATTTTTAATATTTTTTGCTTGTGCGACTTTAATAGAGTATTGGATGTCCAAAATTTGGTGTCCAAATAATTTATATAAAATAAAATTAAAAATAAAATAGTGTAGAGACACGACATTGTGATTGGGGCAATCTTAGCCCTCCATTCAGAATGGACGGTTGGATAAGAGGAAGTATATAAGTTTTACGCTATAGGAGAAGCATAGAAAGTTTGCCCATCATATTTTGGGCCTTGTACTTATCTTGATTTCATGAGTACCCTAGATATGAGTCTCATCTCATAGGAAACATCATCACTTCCACACTTACATAGGTGTGTCTATCAAGAGTACCCTTGTATATAAAAGTACTATGACTTATGAGCATTCATTTAATTAATTTACAAAGTTTATTCTTCTGACCTGGTATTACAAACCCTTTGGGTTCTTTCATGTAGATTTATTCATCTAAGTCACAGTTTAATAAATCAGTTTTTACATCTATTTAATGTATGACTAGATAGTTAATAGACACTACTGCTAAAAATAATCATATAGTAGCAATTCTTGCCACAGGTGCATATGTGCCAAAATAATCAATGCCCACTT
>NW_006497560.1:940406-965953 GCF_000471905.2 Amborella trichopoda | reverse complement strand
TATATATATTTACAACCTATGGTTTTAGAACTAGATGGAAGATCTACTTTCCAAGTTTTATTGGCAATTATGGAATCCATTTCGCTATTTTTTGCCTCTTTCCAAAAAATTGTATCTAGTGATGCCAAGGCTTCACTTAATGATGTAGGATCTTCGTCCACATTTGAGACTATTGGTATAAAATTTAATGTCATATTTTTTATTGGAATTAGCTAGATAAATATAAAAATTTGGGCCAAAGTTATAAGATCGATCATTTCTAATTCTTTTCTTTTACTTCTTGTGTTTGTTTTCTCATCATTTTTTTTTTTTCTTTTAGATCATCAATATTTGTACTTGATGATGATGTCGATTCCAATTAGTTGGGAAGAAGGCTTTGCTGCTGCTGATGATGATTAATATTTTCACTTGGTAGACTACTTGTTTTATATAAGGGAAAAGTTTGTATAGAGCCGAGGCTCTAAACAATCAAATTAGAGCCTATCTCAAAAATTTCACTAGAAGAGATTGTTTTGATGACCAAATATCCTCAAATTGATCATCTCGACATCAAGATGCCGGAAATCATAGAAAAATGGATTTCAAGTTTGGGAAATAGTTTATTTTATAATGCACTTTTGGACCATCAATTTTCAAGATTTTCAAGTTTTCATAGATCTTTCGATCTGCATTGTTTTTTAAGATTTTAACTTTATAAATACAAATAAAAATATATTTTAAGACAATTACAAAGATTTTCGGTGTTCAAACCACATTTCTCGATACTATTTGAAAGTAGGCTCTAATTTGATTGTTTAGAGCCTAGGCTCTATACAAACTGCACTCTGTATGTAATTCACTTTTACAAGTGAGGTTTTCAGAAAATATCATCTCTAAATTTCACTATTTTGTTAGAACTTAGATCAAACAAATCTGTATAATTTTCTATTTTGTGAAATCCTACAAATACATACTTAGTGGTTCTAGGACCTAATTTATTTATTCTTAGATCTAGAAGTCTAACATTTGTAAGGCAACCCCATACCTTAAAATGTTTTAAAGATGATTTCTATTAAACCAAGTTTTATAAAGGGGTTTTATCACTCTTTTTACATGGAATTTTATTCAAAATAAAGCATGCTTACAATAAAGCTTCTCCCCATAAATTTAAAGGCAAAAAAGAATAAATTAACATGGCAGTACCATTTCTACCAATATTAATAGAAGTAAAATTAACATATCCCAATCTACTATGCCTCACATTGCAAGAAATCAGAATACAAGCAAAATACTTATGTAATCCATTAATTAAATCAAACTTAAACATCTCATCTCAAGGATAACCTTTGCCAACAAACACACCATTTTTAGTCAAAATGAGTTTGTTAGATCCAATGACCATTGTAAAACCTTTCTTGTTCATTAGACATCCCGATACAAGGTTTCTTTTCATATATAGAATGTAGTACATATTTTCCAAGATAAGAACTTTGCCTTAACTTAGTATATATTTTCCAAGGCAAGAACTTTGCCTTAACTTAGTACACATTTTCCAAGGTAAGAACTTTGCCTTAACTAACTTTTGTTCTATTATACCATTTCCAAGCATTTTGGCCATAGCTTGAGTACCAAGTTAACTTAATTTCCTTCACCCAGTGGATGAAATGTCTTAAATATATCTCCATTATTAGCTACATGAATGGTAGTAGTACCAACCCACTATCGATAATTTTTATCAATCATGTTTACTTTTGTGAGCATTTGCTACAAATTGTCCATCAATAGTCATTTTGACTTGGTTTCTTGGCTTTTTGGCCCCTTTTGGTGTCGGCATTCTCTTGGGTAATGTCCTGATTTTCTACATACAAAACAAGAACATTTTCTTTTATTTTTATTGCCATTAAACTTCTAGTTCTTAGAATTATCATTTGAAACCTCAGAATTTTGTTATTTTGAGCATTTGATTTTTTCTCAACAATGTTTATCTTAGTTTGAAATTTCATATTCTCATCTTTCTTTTCCCGAAGTCTACTCTCTTCTGCAATCGGAAAAGATGTCTGAAGTTGAACCAAACCAAGATCCACTTTCTTGTACTTCATTTTCTTTTGATACTCTTTCCAATATGGGAGTAGCTTATGAATAATAGTGCCTACTTGAAAAGACCACAATCTTTACATTCATTGACTACAACTTGCAACTCATATGCTTGAGAAAGAATTGGTTTGTTTTCAATCAATTTAAAGTCCAGAAAATTAGAAATAAGAAGCCTTTTGTTACCTGACTTATGTGAGATATTTGGTTTCAGGGAGCTTCGATTACTCCTTCGTCATTGCAATTGATGAATATGTATATGAGATCTGTCAGTACATTGAACATACGGTCGTTGTAGAGGTAGTCATCTTCCATTCATCCTTTGTAAGCTGCATTTTGTTCTTTAGTGGAATTTTCGGGTGGTGGCAGCAGTTTGGCATAGCTTTAATGACTAAATAAGCCACTTTGAGAGTAGTTAATAAAAAGAAAACATTTTGTTGCCATCTTTTGAAATTCATTTAGTTGAAGCACTATAACCTTGTGAGGTCATGGTTCATCACTTTCAAGGAAGTCTTGGATGTCTTTATGTTTCACTCATAAAATATCGTCTTGAATTGTTGGAAAGTGATTTGGGTACTAAAAATGAATTAGACAAAAATCCTTCCCAATTTTAAGCATGTAGGAGTGCTTTCTCAAGATGATATTTGCCCACCTTCAATATTGTGTGCATAAGAAAGGCAATTCGTCATCAGGATACAATAAAACATAATTTCTCTTTTGATGCTTCAAAACTCTATACACTTGAGCTAGAATCCCACAATAGAATACAATACTTGTAATTTTAGAGAGAAAGAGAAAAAAAACGAGTAGAGAGAAAGGGATGAGAGATCATGCTTTCTGTTGACAAAGGTATGTAGAGAAAGGGAAAAACAGCTTATGTTATAGAGTTTTAAGTGGTTTCAAACTTACTGTTCAAGTGAACAATTTCAAGTTGTTACACTTCACAAGTACCTTTGATCCCTTGCACGTGTGTATTGTCGCATGCTTCATGTGCTTTGCACATACTCCATCACTCTCATCTTTATTTTTAGAACTTAAGGTATGGGAATGTTCACTCTTAAATACCACTCAATCTACACTCTTCCCTTTAATATGGAACTAAAAACCCATACTTTTCTCTATTTGCAAATTAAAAACCTAGGAAAACCACACAAAATATTGTGTTATTTTGAAATGCACATAAGTATTTTTACAAAATAAAAAATACTAACAAAGGAGGTTAAATCTAATCCACTCATGATGGTGGATAAGTGGTAAAGATCAATTCTCTTTTCATATCATATATTGTTGACTTCAATGGTCAAGATCAACATATCTAGAAGCATCTCTACAATTCACTATAAGTACTCCCCTAATTGTTCAATTATACATACAACTCAAGTCCTTTCTCCCTCTAAGAGGGATGCCCCACTATTGCTTTCTCTTCCAATTAAAATATTCTAGAGAGAGAAACTCTCCCATACTAAGTAGTATGCCCCTTATATCTCCTCTCTCGCTCTCTCTCTCTCTCTCTCTCCATCTTCTTAAACTTTTAGAAAGATAAAATTTCTCTCATGAGTGGCGCACCTTCTCAAGCCATTTTCTCTTTCTTCATGAAAACAAGAACATAGCGTGAGAACGATAAAAGAGATACATTATAAGAAATCTTCAACAAAGCTCAACCCAAAAGCCTCAAAGCTTGGAGAAGATTTTGGACGTCTCTGCAAACAGTCGTTTCATACTGATAAGTACGTACTCGTTTAAGTGCTCGTTGAGATTGAATCTCTCTCGTGGAGTCGAACACTCCTACCGGCTCTGCTCTGACCTAGCGACTTGGTCTTGTCTTACATATGAAATTTGTTTATCAAAATGCTTCTCCGATTGCTCACGACATCTCTTTTCAACTGAGGAACAAAACAAGATCATTTTGTTCCATTTTTAGCAAAATAGTGAAGGATATTCGATTAGTAATGGCCAAAGGGGTGGAGGGGATCCGTATTTGTTGTTCAGGTCGATTAAAAGGTGCAGAAATAACTAAAATTGAATGCGGAAAGTATGGAAAAACATCTCGTAATGTATTTCACCAGAAAATAGATTATACTCCGATGGAAGTATCTAGTCGTTACGGAATCTCAGGTGTCAAAGTGCGGATCTCATATAGTCAAAAAAAGGAGGGACGTGCTATATCTGAAACGTATGAAATATAGTAAATATCGTAAAGGCAGATGTAGTAGGGGTCGCGAACCAAACGATACAAAACGTGGTTATGGAAGATATGGCACAAAAAGTTGTGGAGTTGGTCAGCAATGCGTCATGCTATGAGCGGACAATTTCGAAGAAATGGTAAGATATGAGTAAGAGTTCTCGCAAATCTCCCTATTACCAGTAAACCTACAGAAGTTAGAATGGGAAGAAGAAAAGGGAATCCTACGGGTTGGATTCCTCGTGTGTCTACGGGACAAATCCCATTTGAAATAGATGGTGTGAGTTTGTCAAATGCTCAACAAGCCGCTACATTAGCGGCGCACAAACTATGTTCGTCAACCAAGTTTGTTTAGTGGTTGTAACGTAATTGGTTACTAGAGAAAAACCGGGCTGGTACTCAAAAGAATTAGGTGAAATGTTGTGTTTGTTCCTAGACGACAGAAGTGAAAAACACCAAGGGAGAGTCCTTTCTTTTTTGAATCGCTGAAATTGTATGACGAACATGCTTTCTTGTTTCAGGCGTACGACTCGAAGACGTAATGTCAATCTTCCGGCCTTTGGTAGTAGTAAAAAAAAGAAAGAGAAGAGCTAAGATTCAGGAAAGGATGACCTTAGGTTAGGGTATTAGTTCCATTTGTTCAATGTGAGTAGTATTCTTTTTATCCCTGGTGCCCGGCCTCATTGTGATTGCCTTCCTTTAGCCACCCAACAGAACACCCCTTCGGATCATCAGTTCAATTATGAATGATAAGGAAAGAAAGGCCAGGAAGGGCTGTCTTTATGGGGGGGGGGGGGAAAGCCTGTATGTCTCTGGGGGGTGAAGGTTATCTATTTAGAAAGGGATCAGTCTCTATCCATCCATCCGGATACAACCGTAGGCTACCAAGTCAGTCTATTCCGGTGGTTGGTGTATAAAAAATAAAGCAACACACTCAAACATGAACAGTTGGTTGGCGAGCTAGCTGCATTACTTGTGAGTCAACCCCCGCACATGGGCAGGCAGCGGAGGTAAGATCGATCCGAGGGCCACATACGTACATCAGCCGCATCTATATGGTGCTGCTAGCAGGTTCAAGGCAGCGCAACATAGTTGTTCCTAGTCTCTATTAGTAGAGAGCCTACTGAGTTCCCGGGGTCCAGCTGAGGCAACCTGCTAGGCATGCATAATGCAGCAGCCCGCTGGGCCTGCATGGCACAGCATCCAAACCTCGGGAACTCATAGGAGCCGGTCACTGAGGTTGGTTAGGGTGCCTACCGTACTTGTTCCTCCATCCTAGGACGAAGGGCACACTTCTTTCTTTCGGGGGGGAGGGGGCACCTGACATTTACCAAGGCGTGGGCCAACCAATGAAGAGCTGACTTACGAAGCTTACTCATCAAGGGGTGAAGGGGGTCGGGGCCGGCATCATGTAGGATTTCCTTCAACAAGAAAGGATTGCTGTTGTGAGTGATCACGCACAATAGAGAGGATCAGCGGACCGATTGATTGACCGTGCTCACTAATCGACCATGAGCGGATGCAATGTAGTTCGAGTCACCACTGTGAACGGACAGTTAAATCATTATGTAACCACTTGTTCTCCCCTATTTCATTAAGAAGAGAAAAGGGGCAGAGAAGGTCAAGCTCTTCCATTGCCTGCCATTTATGCCACGTTCATTTGTTGTATGATCAATAGGGAAGGGGGAGTCCATTCTAGTTCGAGCCTCTCTTTCCGTACCTTCACCTAATTAACCACCGTGACCTCCTGAAATGTATCAAATCCCAATTATCCAACACTTTCTTTAGTTTAGTGAGATTTTCTATTCCGTGGAGCGGACAAGGAATGAAAATCTACCGTGATGGGCCCCCTTAGATCTATTTCCTCTAGGGAAACAACAAAATTGTCTTAACCTTTCTTATTGTAGGGTTAGGTCTGACAGGAATAAGATTCTATGACTAGCAATTCATTGATTTTCAAACCATTTAGAAACTTGGATTTGATCAGCTAATCCCTTTGCAATGAATGAAGAGTCAAATGCTTTGGCAATTCATCGAGATGAATTGATAGATAGAAAGACTTCTTATTAATATAAGTTAGCTAGCATGGTTTATCAGGGGAAGTGAACATAGCCCCCCCTGGGCGTCTTCCACATGGATGTAGTATACTTAATTGACTTTATTTCCTTGGTTGGCTCGGAAGGCCTGAGGGAGGATCCGGAGAACAAATAGCAACTTAAACTCCCGCCTTTTATCTATGCTGCTAGGTGAACTACTGGTGCCTTTTGAAACGACTGCTTTTGGTAAGGTGGTGCTTCAACTCGATCAATTGAATTATATGGAACTCAAAGTGATGCTTCCGTTGATGGAAAGCTGAAACGGGGTCAAAGAAAAGCTGTTTTTGATTCTTCAGCGTCCCATACAGAGTCATTTATAACATTTTCTAGTCATATGGTTGGAAATGTTTGTTGCGTGTATCTAACTCTTTGGAGAACGGGCTTTGCCCTCCTACCTCTAAAGTTGTCTACTAACTTAACTCCCCCGCCACGTGAGTATGGGGAACTCTGGAGAAGTCCTCGGCCTTCCCATCTAGAAACCTAAGCCATAATGGAAAGTAGAGAAATTGGAGCTCTTTGCGCCGCCTCGACGAATCATCTATTTCAAAATCGCAATTATTAGCAAATAACATGGGTGTTTTATATTATATCGACCCTCCCCACATGGTAGTGATCCAACTAAAGATTTTTATTCTTGTGGGGACATTTATGATCATTAAAGAAAAAGAAGTCGTCTTGGTATTGGATCCGCTCTTCCGTGGTTATGCTAGTCTACTCGATATTTCCGATTGAATTCTTTTTCGGTAATACTTTTCAACATTGCATAGCACGCTTTGGATTGTCTATTTCCTCCTTAATTCAAGTGATTTTAAGGCCACATTGCTTCTTAAGGATGAAGTTTTTTTTTATTTTTATTCATAGTTAATTGATCTCTTGATTGAGATTTCTTGAGTTTTATTGATAAATTTTCTTTGCAACTTTTGGATCCAAGATCAGTCAATATCATCATTTTGGTATATTTAAAATTTAACAAGAAAAACCTATGTCAATTTTCCCTGGCCATGCCTCTTGATTTCCTACCAAATTGAGATTGATTTCAGTCCCAATTTTCTCCCATAATTTTTCCCTCATTTACATCCTAATTCTTAATTCCTCTCAAATGTTGAAATATACTATAAAGCATAGATTATGTGATGCTTAATTGCTTCCAGTTGAGATGACTTGAAATTGGCCTATACCTTAATGTTACCCTAGAAGTCATGCTATGGTATATAGCTAAGACTTTGGCCATAACACGAAAGAGTTTGTCAATTTAGCTACTTATGATCAAATCTAATGTGCAGTTGTAGTGTTTGGTTTTTGGTGGAGAAGAAGATTGACTTTGATATATTAGACGAAATTCCAAAGTGATGTATAATTTAGCAATGTAATTTGTATGGTGTTATGTTTTTAAGTACTTGCATATTGCCTTGTATTAATTCAATCTCCTTGGTGTATCTTGTGTTTAGACTTAGCCAGGGACCGAATAGAGCTCTAATTTGATTTCAAGTATATGAGAAGGTAAGTTTGGTGGCTTGAAGATGTATATTATTGTGAATTTCTACGTAAGATCCATGTAATTTTGGAGCATAGTGTATTGTATTGAGAAAATTTTGAAGTTGTATCACTTGGGTTTGACTTAATACACTATCATGTCACGTCTCCCTCCTTTCCACACACACACAAATAAAATAAAATAAATAAATAAATATTTATTTATCACACACTATTAGCCCTAACACTATTTACTCTTGCATCCACCCCACAAACAAAAAAGTTAATTTCTTTTAACCAAAGTACCCTATTTTAACCCAAATTTCTCTCCCAAAATATGATGCTTAACATGTGCTGGACTGACATCTAATCTTTAAAATGTGTCGGATCGGAGCAAAATGTGTTTGATCAACTTATATTAACATTATACCGGTCTGACGGAAAATGCCCTAAACTAACTTTTACATTCAAGTTGTGTATTTCCAACATATATTCTGTCAGACCGGTTTGATAAGAAAAAATAAGAGATAAAAAAAAAAAAGGTAAACATGAGACAAAAATTGTTTCCCGGGTGGTACAATACCTACAAAACATAATCTTGGGGTATCCATTAATTTTCATAAAACTTATGAAACCACTTGTGTTTCAAAGTCCTATAATCAAAGACAATCCAACACATGAATCCGCAAATGTCACATATAGTCAAACCGCCTAATTTTTTACAAACTATGATTGGGCCTTTTAAACCATATTTTGACGTGACATCCATGCATGCTTTGAGTTTCTACAAAAATTTTAAGCGAAAATTAATGAAAACCCCCTTGACTCTACTCTCTAAACATCCCAAAAATACTTAAAGAACCTCAATACTATTTTTTCGCCTTTTTCCCTGTCAAAAAGTTAATAAATTTATCATCAAATATCCCTCTCTCCGCCTTATACTTACGTTTTTATAGTGCCGAACCGGTCCGATACATTTTTTGTGGGGAAAGTATAGAACGAGACCATTTACCTTTGATACAAAGTGGTCACATTAATCTTGACCATTGGATGTGAAATTGGGTGGATGCAATTATTCCATTAACTAAGCTCAAACTTCAAATGAAATTTTTTCTAATTTTGTGGCACATCCAAGATATCAAATTTCATATCAAATGGCTGCAAAGAATTGTGACCATCTTGCATCAAAGGTAAATAGTCTCATTGTACACAATCCCTTTTTTGTGTCGGTCCGACACATTTTTGTGAGATTGGACTCATTTTTGGTCCGGCACAAAATGAATAAATAAATAAATAAAAAGTTGATAAAAACATAGGTCAATTTGGGGTATTTTGGTTTAAAAAAGACATATTGTTAACTTAGGTAGTAAATAAAAAATAAAAAAATTCGGGGTCCATGAAATGGTATAAAAAATATTGGAAAGAAAATGCTTAGAAAGTTTTCCCCTTTAAAATTTCAAGACAGAGCCATCCACTTGGCTACTTTTTCAACAAAGGATTATTGACATTGCCCACGTCATTTATTTGACTTTTATTCCAATTTTTCCAATGTTGAATTTTAATCCACATCTTTATAAGGAAAGCAAATAAAAATAGTGCGATTTGACACATTGAAAGATAAACTCTTTACAATCCTTGACAAAAATCCACATTTTCCTGCGTAATAGCAAAGCAAACCAACAAACTGGGGTGGTCAATCCTACTTCTGGGCAGTATTTGAGACCACAACGCAAGCTGAGCATTGTAGGAGCAAAACATTGTTAAAAAAATTATAGAAAAAATATTAAAAATATAAAATCACAGATAAAAAAGGAAAAAAAATTATTTAAAATAAAATTAAATAAAAAACATCTTAATGTGTTCAAACAAGAAACTAAAAAATAGATTTTTAAAAATCAGTTGTGATTGAGGGCATTTTTTAGATTTTTTAAAATGGAAAAATATATAAAAAGAAGCATTCATAGCCAAAATGATAAAAAACATATTATAAATAGATTTTTTATTTTTTAGGATTTTGATAAGTTTTTTAATATCCCGAGTTTGACCCCCAACTAGGGCCACTCCAACGGACCCCAACTAGGTACAACTAGGGCTCAGCCACTGCCCGAGCCCGATAACTCTGGCCGATTTTTCATACACCGCCTCTGAGACACAAAGTTGAGACGCAATATACGGGAAACGTTGGACGCCAAACCAAAAATGAAATTTCGTGTGGCATTACCATATTTAGCAAATTGACATACGAAACACATTTTTTAACACATGCCGATCATAACCTTATATTCATTCGGAGCTCCAAAACTATAAATTTTTTCATAAATGAAACAAACAATAAAAAACGGTACATGATGGACTATTTTTATCTCTCAATTCTTTTTTTTTTTTCATATGCATGATTTTAGTGGTCGAGATGATAGACATGTAAAGTTTTGGATCCAAAAACTATCGTTAAGATGGATTTTGGAATGTTGGATGCATAACAATACAAACATCTAAAGATGCCCCTCAACCCTAAAGTACTATATTTGAAAAAGAAAAGTATATCTATCTTGTTGTCTAGGGACAATTTATATAAGAATATAACTTTATTTATAGAAGTAAGGTTGCAATGTTTCATAACGTCTATTTTAGTTGGACGGTGTAGATTTAACAGATATTTATATGAGTTTTAAAATTTATATAATTATACTCTTTAAAATCGTTTTGCTTTAGTTATTTGAAAACATCAAATGTAATATCTACCAGGCAAGAACAGCTTTACAGTGATTTAGAATTATATAATTACATAATTATATAATTGTATAATATAAAGGAAAAATTACAAAACCCCCCTCCAAGTATACTATTAATACAACTAACCCCCCAGCCAATTTTTTTTCTCATTTTTTTCTCCACAACCACCTTTCCTCTCAAAAATCCCCCAAGGTAGAAAGTTGTTATTTTTTGAATAGCGATGCCCTTCACGTACAAAAAAAAGAAGTCAATTTGCGTTCCCAAGCAACGTATTGCCTGAGCGACCAATTCAATCGCCGGACCGATGTGGCTCCAGAAGGTGTAATGTCAAAGCGCTGTCTTCATTGCCGGAGCGATGTATTCAACTGTCGAAGCACTGTGGCTCTAGAAGGTGTACTACCAGAGCCAGTCCTTGCATTGCTGGAGCGCGTGTCTTTATTGCCGGAGCGACCCTTTGCATTGCTGGAGTGCATGTCTTTATTGCCGGAGTGACCTCTGCATTGCTGGAGCACGTGTCTTCATGGCCGGAGCAACCATCTGCATTGCTGGAGTGTGCGTCTTCATTGCCGGAGCGACACTCTGCATTGCTGGAGTGCATGTCTTCATTGTCGGAGCGGCCCTCTGCATTGCTGGAGCGCGTGTCTTTATTACCGAAGCGAGTCTCTGCCTTGCTGAAGCGCGCGCGTAAAAGGCACGGGGAGAGAGTCGTGGGTAAAAGCCACGAGGAGAGAGGGGATAGTTTAGTTGTTTTTTTTTTTTAGATTTGGGGGTATTTGTGAGGAAAGGTGGTTGTGGAAAAAATTATCCAAGGGGTAAGTTATATAAATAGTATCTTTGGGAGGTTTTTGTAATTTTCACTAATATAATTATATCCTTTATCACTCAATCGCAAGCCTAAATCCTCAAGCGTAACTGCCCCTCAACCGCATGAGGTTTTCTTAATTCCTCAAGTATGGTGGTTTTTTTTTATTATTATAAATAATGTCATGTGGTTCCAAGTGGCACCATAAACCTTAGTCAAGTGTGAATGCCCTCAACTTGACAAAAGAAAGCCGATAACATTACTTATTTTTAGCAAATAAGTAGAAGATCACAGTTCCTATTGACCATTATGTTTGAAATCTTACAGGATGTTAGAGCACAAAGTCCAAAATAAAAGTTTTTAAATGTAATAACACATTTCAATACGTCAGATTTCACCTCTAACGGTCAAAAATAATTGTGACTTTCTGATCATGTGAATTTGTCAAAAAATTCTACGTTATCGTTTCAAATACATTACCTCCCATAAAAACTTGTCAAACAACAATTTTAGGACCAAGGGTTTAACTTCAATAAACTCAAAATTTACTTCTTGACCAACTTCCAAAAAAAAAAAAAAAAAAGAAAAGAAAATTTTGGTAGTATTGTTAGGACTAAAATTTAGGGATGTAAATTCTTCACGTGACAACAAACTTCCAAAATAAAAATTTCATACTTAATCCAACAAGTCCAAAGTGCCTTGAAAAATAAAATCCTTAGGACTGCAATTTTTGCTCGTCAGACGGAAGTATTTAAGTTGGAATTCAATCTTTTTTGTTTGACATTGTGATTCTAACGCGGATTACCAAAATTTGAAATCATCCGAAGTCTTCCACCCTTGCAAGAGAATGCACAATATGGCCCGGCGGGATCATTGTAATGCAAATGTGAAACCGGGAAAGAAAGTGGTTTAATTCGGGAGGGCCACGTGGCGGAAACTGTGCCGAGAGCCGCCCCATCTGAATTTTCTAAGGAGTGAAAAAAATTATATAACAAGAACAGGGAAGCCGAAAAGTTTGAAGAGCTCCTGAATTCACTGTAACTCTCAGGGTCAAATCACTTGTAGAGGATGGGCACTGTATTGGATTCCCATTTCTTGGCCCTAACTGCCATTGTCACTGTAATTTTCTCTTTCTCTCATATGCGCTCTTGTTTCTCTCTCTCCAAACGTGTCTCTATCAGAAATTCTTTTTGTATGGTGATTTGAATGACCATTCCGGAGAGTTGTGGCTATAACAGGTGGGATATCAGTTCCTCTTCTTTGTAATCACGGCCATTTTCAAGTTTGATAAGGTCACTGATTTTGCAGGTAAGGATTCTTCAGGGGAGGGGAATGCCTTTAACTTTGCTTCTTTATTCTATCCTTTAACTTTGTGTTTGCTTCTTTGTTCTATTCTTTTTGTTGGCTGGGAACATGAGAGGCGAATAAACTTTCTGAAACTGTGTATGGGGTATTATTGAATTAACAGTTCTTTGGGTTATGCTAGCCTTTGGATGGGAACCTTTATGTAAAAATCCTATGATTTAGAGGAGTACTTAAAACAGGCTTGAAATTTCTTAATTGCTAACAAATCCCTACAGTAAACACAGTTCACAACTTCTTTTCATTTGCTAGAATGGATAAGTTTTAGGCTTTTATAGGAGTTTGGTGGGATATGATATATGCCGGGAACTGTTGCTGTGTTATGTTATAGAGCATTGTATTGTTTCATGTCTCATTTTTCTGTATCCTTTCTTGGAATAAATTCTTGAATACATTTAATATGATGAATTCGAGCTTACATTTTGGAAGTTTATACAATGTGTGTTTCAATTGTCACATTAATGTTGAGTAAGGTTCAACTCGGATGGATAGAGAACTTTGTCTCCTAGACTCCTATATAAGCACGCGAGTAGGTTTTCATGATTGGGTCCATTGTAAGGAGTTGAATGTGCATTGTACTGCTTGTTATGGACTCTTTTCTCGCAAGCATGTACTGCTTCCAATCAGTTAGATTTAGTTTTTATTGTTGAAGTCCTTTTGTTTGAATCAGTAAATAAAATCTTGTTTAGCAACAGATGTACACTAACCAAATCAACTCGAATTGCTCCATTGGCGAGTTTTATAAATGGAAAATCCCAATATACCCGAGTTTTGGTCATTTATTTCTTTATCTTATTTTTTTTGACACATAAATGGCATTTTCTGCTGTGCTAAGCATGTGGTTTGAGTTGACTACAAGCTGGGTTAAAATATCTTTACAAGAACTTTATGTTTCTTCTTTAAAAAATTTCACAATTTTGAAATACTCGTGTGAGTTTGTCTGAGTTAACCGTCTGAGTCATTCAGTCAACTCGGGCTTAGCTCTGGCAGAGTCACCTATTAGTTCAAGATTTTCAACATTGGTATGACTGTTCATGTTAATTTTCTTCCTGTCTCCTTATAACATCTCAAACTCTACTTCTTATTGTATAGCACTAGAGCGGGTTCTATTGATAATATATTCCAGCTGTAGGATTCGAACTTGCGATGTAGTGTTGCAATTGTCAAGACATCAACCACTCAAGACCAAGCTTGATTCCTTGATGTGGCATATATTTTAATGGGACTTATCTCAATTCTCTTAGTCTTTGGAGTTCCATAGTGATAATTCTTTTAATTTTTCCTTTTGATCAATTCTTGGTACACTGTTAATACTCAACTGAAGAAAACTTATTGGACTAGTAGTGTTTGTTCACATTGATTGTCAGATCTGCACTTCTTCTCTTTTATTAATTAAGAGATTTCAGTTTCTGGTTTAGTTTTCAATTCCTCAAAGGCGAACATTTCCATAACTTCTCCACTCGATGGATTTCTAGTGTGTATTTTTTGGTGCTTTTTACCTTCTTTTTTAGTTGTTTTATTAGTGCATCATGCTTAATGACTTATTATTTTGCCTTTTATTGTCCTCAGTCCTACAGGGATCTGAAGGTACTGGATAGAGTTTGCAAGAAATAAATCCAACAACTTGGGTCAAATCTAGGAATTAGGATAAACTCTTTATCATAGGATTGAAATTAGCTCATGACTTCCAAATTTGGCAAGATTCTTGTTAAATTTCAGGTCTAGTTGGACAGTAGATGGAAAAACCAAAGGCACCAAATTTAGAGTGAACCTTTTCAAATCTGGTTGAATTTGAATGTATGATACATGGATTGCATGTTTGATTTGCAAATGAGAAGTGTGAGAGTGAGACCTAAGTTCAAATCTCTGTATTGGGTAAAGAGAGTTAATAATAGAGAAGTGGCAAATGGGCTTTCTGATCCACCCCCACCCCCCCCCCCCAAAACAGCTTGTGTGGGCACTTGTCCTTAGTATATAGTTCCAGCGATGTCTGATTTAAAGGGATATTTTTTAATTTTCCCATCAACATTTGAATTTTCAGAAAATTCAAATTTTTTTCCTCCATGGTGTATCCATATAAACCATGAGTTTTATATTGTCAAGGCTTATGCATTTCATTCATTTGTTTTAATTAAGCAATATGTATTAGTCGAATCAAACTCCTATCAAGTTTGATTTAAGATTTCAATTTCATAACTTTGGCAATACTTTAGGATTTTTTTTTTTTTGGCGACACTGCTGTGTTTGGAAGTTTGGATTGATCTCCTATGCACTTGAGGTTAACTTGATAAAACAGTGCCCTTTCCTGCTCGCCGTGTTTTATAGAAATCAATGCAAGCATATACATTTGATGTTTATGTGATAAACATGTTGAGTTGTGGTATGTGATCTGATCCTTTACATATAAATGAGTTCTTACCATGTTACTTGCTTGACCAAGAAATAGAGAAAGATGTTATATGTTGCTTTAAGTCACCTGTGTTTTTCATTCCATCATATAATGCTCTATTATAAGAATAATTGTTCTAAAGATATCAGCCGATGGTCTTTGTTTTATTATTTCTGCATCCTTGATACCCTGAACCAGAACCACCCACCGTGTTTCTTGGTGTTCAATGGGTTCCAAAATTCAAGTCCCACCCAATTTTCTCATATTTCTTTTACATTTCACAGGAAGTACAAATTTCGTGATACTCAGTGTATTGACCTTGATATTAAAAGGATCATGGCATTTTAGACAGGTAGGAGATTTATTTCTTATGGAAATGTCGATGCCTTTATGTTATTATTTTTTAATATTTTTTCTATAGTTTCTATTATTTTCTTTTCTTATCACTGCATGTAAACCTATATGAAGAAGGGCATAGGGGATATAAATAACTCAGTGTTACCTTCTTTTGTGCTTTGCAATTACAAGTTGATTTCTTTCTTTTCTTTTCTTATTTATCTTTTTTTGAATATTTAATAGTTAGACAATCAGTTGAATGAGTTGGTTTACTTCTTTATTCCATGTATTTGTTTAGTTATTATTTAGCATCTGAATTTTCTCTACTTGTTTTCATATCTCATTTATGTCAAGATTGAAACTTTTATAAGTTGGAGATTGATGCATGAGGTTAATGGGGCCTACTATGTTAAATTTTGAAGTTTACCTGGATACAAATTAATGAATTATTTCTAAGTAATGCATGCCTTTGCATGGTTTTTCTTTCTTTATTATTTGAGTGTCTCTTATTTCTTTAGTCTCAAGAGTAAGACGCATGATCCTACTGCTATTTGTTGCACTTCATAAGCTTTCTATTGGGTGTTTCCAACACAATTCATCGGCGACATTGTTTGGAGTTAACTTCTTAATTCATAATTGGATAGTACACATAGAGACATGCTGAGTTTGGCATAGAAGAATTGCAAAATCTAAGAAGAATATGACACTCTAGATCTCAACGTGTGTGTATATATCTATCTATATATATATATATATCTATATAGGAATCATTTACGAAACGCCTATAGGTGAAGTTCTTCAGCACTTCACTTACACCTCATCACCATCTGAAGTTCATCACACGGTCACAATTTTTGGTAGTATTTGAATTTTTATAATTTTTGTACTAATCAGATTTATCTAAAATTTGGAGCGTATGTATATATGACCAAGTCGCACCAAAATAAAATATTAAAAAATAAGTCAAAATAAAATGACAAAATTACCCATGAAACTTATAGGGATATTTTACGTAATTTTTATTATTCAAATTATTTGTTTTGTATTTTATTCATGTGCATCTCACTAAAGCGTACACACCTACAAAATTTCAGATCATTATGATTCGTAATTTTTTTTTTAAAATTCAAACACTATCAGACATATTTGACCGTGTGATAAACTTTGAACGGTGATAAAGCCCGTTGGTGAAGTAATGTAGAATTTCACCTATAGGCGTTTTGTAGTTGTTTTTCATATATATATATATATATATATATATAAGGATAATCTAAATTTCACAACAATTCAAATTACAAAGTTTAAAGATAGAGAGAGTTGTGAAGGGTGGATTTACTAATTTTTTCAAAAAGTTACTTTTGTGATATCTTCATCATTAAGTAAGGGTAATTTTGTAAATATTACTACAAGACAAGGGGTATTTTTGTCATCTCCATGAAGGATAAAGTTGAAATTTTTACTAAAAGACAAGGGTACTCTACAAATAAAATTCCAGGACACTAACTTCTAGAGTTCCATTGTACTTTTGTAAAAATTTCAAATTTGCCCTTGCTTAGTGGTTAAGTTACCTATTAAAATAATTTTTTAAATTAAAAGTAATGGTCTCTTTGATAAATACATCCATCACAACCCCTTCTAACTTTAACCTTTGTATTTTGAGGGGTTGTTAATTCTAGACAAACCCATGTATATATATATATATATATATATATGAAAAGTGTTAAAAACACATATAAGCAAAAATGAATAGTGTTTTGCCCTGCCACGGACTTGTTATGTCTGTGGTGGTTTATTGAACAGACCCGCAACAGATGGTGCAATGTCTGTAACTCTTCCGCGTGAATTTTTGACCGTTCGTGGCGGTTGTTTTATCCACGTCGTTTGATTTTTTTGGACGATGATGAGCTTATAAGTGAAATCACTTTAGGCTATAAACATTGCATTGTCTCTTCCATATTTTTATAGACCTGATTTCTATGTGGCCACGCCCGCATATGTAGAAGTGCGGGCCTCTTAATAAATCTATTTTTGAGATGGATTTTGAGATTTAATTTTTAAGGACATGTAATCTCTAACATGGAGATCATGAATTAAAAAAATAAATAAATTTTAAAAACTAGAAATAATAATTCAAGTAAGAAAACATTTGGACCGTTAGTTTCCATTGTTTTTAGATGGAACACCTACTTCACTTTCTGGACCGCATATGTAGAAATGCGGTCTAGCTTGGTCAATTTATAGACCATAATTTATGGGGGTATTTTGCTCAATTTATATTTTACAAATTGGTCTTTTCATATTTTTGTTAGGTGCGCCTCACTAAGATGTACACACGCTCCAAATTTCAAGTAATTTGGATATGTAGAAAAAAAATGAAAAATAAAAAATGAAACACTACTTGACAGTTGTGACTATGCGATGAAGTTTGGATGGTGATGAGGGTAGGCGCAATCACTGTTCATTTTCGCCTATAGGCGTTGGGAAGAGTTTTCCATATATATATATATATATATAGAAAGATGATATCTTGTCACTATGCCATTATAATATAATGAACCCACACTTCTAGAAAACCATGTTTGTGGTATTTGTATCACCCAAAATTTTGCAACACACTCTCTTCGTCTCAGCAATCAATCTCAATTTTTTTTTTTTTTAATTCACACTCTATATATGGTCAAAATGAGTCCCCTCCAACAGTGAAGCTAGATCGTCCATTTGGTGAATTTCAAGATCTAAGGTCTTTATGAATTGAAAATCATTTTTTTTTTAATGTTAATCGAATAAATTTATCAAAAATATTTGGAAAGAAAAAGTATCTTTCTAAGGCCTAGATCTAAGTAACTCACCAAAGCGGACAACCTATGTTAATTGGACTAAAAACACTTTCTAGGTTGTGTTTTCAATTATTTGTTTTTTTTTATGATTGTTCATTGGAATGAAAAGAGTGTATATTTTAAAATTTGGGTGAAACAAATAGCCCTAACATGGTTTTTGAATATTATTTCGTGATATTACTATACAATCATTTGCATGAAATATATATAAATATGGGAAATGGTCACATACGCAGTCTCGCGTGCATAGTCACTATACGCCCAACAGGGGAGATTCAAAATGATAAACGGACAGAGCACAATAAACAATTTTGTCATTTACTTTTTATTTCCGTACACTTTGTTTTACTCCCCATTCGCTTTTCTTCTTCTTCCTCTGTCTCGCTCCCCTAGCTCACCCATCATCTCCTCTCTCTCTCACTTCAGCACCCCATAACCCACTTTTGGTCTGAAATAAGGATGTGATTTTACAAACTAAACTACCCAACCACTTTTGGTCTTTCTCTCTCTAACCATATCTGAAAGATCTTCCATAAGTCATAGAACTGGAGTTGGATTCTCTCCATTGTTTTTGAGAACTCAAACACCCATCTAGGAAAAAGAGGTAATTTTGTAGTGAAAGGAACCATGTTTGCTTTCTCGCTGTAACCATCAATGAATCGCCTATCACATGATAAGCCATTGGACACAAGCTCGAAAACAGCCATGTTGCAGAAACCCATGGGGTGGCTACTGCATAGAGAGAGATGGCTGGCTGCTGCGTAGAGAGGTATGCATGGTGTAGAGATAGATGAAGAGGGAGAGAGATGGCTTAAGGGATGCTGAGGTGCGAGAGAGAGAGAGAGGGGGTATGATGGTGCGGCAGGGGAGCAAGAGTGACGGAGAAGAAGCAGGGCGAATGAGGGATAGAGAAAAGTGCATGGAAAAAAAAAGCGAATGAAAAAATTGTTTATTGTGCTTCGTCCGTTTATCATTTTGAATCTCCACCATTTGGTGTATAGCGACTATATACGCGAGACTGCGTATGTGATCCTTTCTCTCTCTCTCTCTATATATATATATATATATGGAAGAGACTACACAACGCCTATAGGCGAAATGCTATAGTGATTTCGCCTATGGGCACATCATCGTCAGAAAAAATCGGACGGTGTAGATAAAACGACCGCCACGGACCTAACATGTCCATGGCGGTACCGTCACGAACATGCTAGGTCTGTGACGGTAAAAAATTCACGTAGAGGGGTCACGCACATTGCGCCATCCGTTGCGGTCCATTCAATAAACTGTCACGGACATAGCAAGTTCATGGCGGGGCGAAACACTATTCCTTTCGCCTATAGGAGTTTAGTACCTTCTTATATATATATATATATATATATATATAGGCAAAAATATCCAAATCGTAATGTACCTATTTTTATCCTAATCATTCCATATATAGGCAAAAATATCCAAATCGTAATGTACCTATCTTTATCCTAATCAATCCAAACACTTTAACCTTAGCACCTAAGACTCTTCAATAGTTTTCCTAATCTCTCAAGACTCATCCATCTTTATCATGTAAGATCAAAACTTACCCCAATCACTTTTCTCCACTACTCATGCTAAATGCTCAACCTCCACCTTTCTCCATGGCCCACCCCCTTGTGCATGTGCTTGAGTTGGCGGTGGCTCTTAGCTAGACAAACTATCATGGCATTCATCAATGCACTACTTCTATTTCATCTCTTTCCCACACATAATTAAAATTCTTCCATCAATATATTCTCTAAGGGGATGACAAAGTTCAGCACATATTTGCTTTTGTCCAACTCTCATTGCTTGACAAAGCTAGGTGTTCCCCATGACATCCTCGTGAATGAGGTCCACCATTGTAACCATTTATTGATCATGTTCTATACATACTTGGGGAGTGTAAGGCCTTAAAAGCCCCCAAAGAACCCAAACTTCAGCGATTTCTTCAACCACAAGCATTATTTAGCTAAATAATTAATGTTGTCGATGATTATTGTTATAAAAGTCACTAGGTTTTGTGTGACAGTTAGTTAACTGAGCTCTGGTTTTGAATGAGTTCAATTTGTGGTTCATTCTTGTTGGGGAACATGTGTATAACTTTGAATGAATGAATTATAAATGTTTTGAACTATAGTTTCATTTTAATAGTTTTAACTTGGACATAGATTGAACCTTTCAATCTTGAAAGAAAATTAAAGAACTGTCAAATAGAAAAAATAGGCATGTCGTGTCACTATGATTGAATCTGAGTCAAATGCAGTCTAAAGTCTCTTATCTAGGGTTTCTTTTATAATTTTTGTCATTCCTTTTGTAATGGCCTTTTTTTTTTTTGGTTTAGAACCAAATAACATGAATTATAATATCTTGTTTTATCTCACCTATGTTCCAGTTTCAAACTCTTGCTTGTAGTTTGACACCTAGCCCTGAATTCAATGTTGTGGAATATGGAACAGTCTAAAATATGTAGAGTGACAATTGATTTTGTATTTACCTGAAAAGAAAAGGACAATTGATTTTGCTTAGTTTTAAGGAGATCATGAACTTATATTCTTATTTTGATGACTTAGACTAGATTTTCATACCATTGCAAGGTATCCCTGTTGTCTAGAAATGACAAGAAAAGCTCCTGGTATATGCACTCTGTAGAATGACCAACACGCCCCTCTCTTTGATTGTTATGCATACCTCTCTTATCTTGCATTCATGTAAGGCATATACGTGAAGCTTACAATCGTTTTTAGTGCACTAGGAAGGCGATTAAAATTGCACCACCACCTCTCTAATCATACATCCATGTAATGCACATTCATGAAGCATACAATTGTTTCTAGTGCACTATAAAGGGGATTAAAAACATAACCAATCACAAAGCTGGCCACTTAATTTTCTGTTTCTTGATGGACATGTTCATCTTCCTATAGAATCTTTCTTAATAGATTTATCACTTGGTTCTTCATAATTGTTAGTGCTCCCAACTTATTTAGGATTCACTATTTGTCAAAAAACACAAGGGAAAATATTTTTTATTGAAATTTTGGAAAACATATTAATTTAAATGGATAGAAATTGAGTAAAAGAATATTGATTTTCATTGTACTATCTCTAAACTATTTGTTTATTTATTTGTTACACGTCGAATCTCAAATTTCAGGTAATCTTGACCATATTAGTGGTGATATGGGGCCTCCGTTTGGCATCTTTCTTGTTGTTGAGGTATACTGCTATCTTCTATGGAAATTTCTCATTGCCCATACCTGTTTTATTTGTTACTGACTGGTACAAAAGAAACATTTTCATTATAGCCTTAAGTTTCATTCATGGTGATGTTTGTTTTCATCATTTATTCTAGGTCAACTTAAACATTAAAATTGGTGTTAATGTTTATTTGAATGGATGACTTGTTTCTAGATCAACCTTAAAGTTAAAACTATGATTACCATATATTTAAGATCATTGAATCTTTTGTGTTTGAGATTCTATTTATTAGTGTAAACTTGCACCATAGAATTGTGTGGAAAATAAGTCTCGATTTGTGAAATAGGCATTGAAATTCCTAATCATACAATTTCTCAAAACTGTTCAACGAGCATACCACCCTGTTTTGCTAAAATGTTTACTAAAGAATTTTTGAAGAGAAATATGACTCCAAACACAAAGACTCGAGTTTCTTTTTTTATTTTTTTATTTTTTCGGAATTTGAAGAGATATAACTCCAAACACATAGACCAGAGATTTTTGTTTTTGTTTTTGTTTTTGTTTTTTTTTTCCGGAATTTGATGACTATCAAATGGACCAGAGATTGTACACAAAATTTTGGACAAACTCGCTCAAGATCACACAAGAAATGAGAGCTTTTTATTAAAACATGGGTTTGGGAAGAGTTCCAAGTGCTCGTAAGCAACTTGTTTTGTTTACATACAAAGAATGGAACACCTTTGATCTATGGTTGCAAAAATGTTAAAGAACTTGACAAAGAAGTAAGATTATAGATGTGACACTCTAGGATCAATATGAATGCTAAATACGTTGTGTACAGATGAGAGAGAGCCAAAATTGCAACTTTCTCTCTCTAGAACTCCTCCTAACAATACTCTTCAATTTTTTTATTTTGTTCTCAAGATCTCAAAGAATTATCCCAAATCTTGTATATGGAATCTCTCTATCTGTTGCAGACAGAATTTCAGAGGTTATAGGCTCCAAATCATGCTGGAACTCTCTTTTCTGATCGTCCCCCAAGAGGATCTTTTGCCTCTAAAAGTTCACTCTTGTATTGAGGTTGAATTCTTGATGGATAAGCCAAATCTTCAATGTTTTGGAAGTTTGAATCTCCAAATCTTGATCTTTTGGAGCATTTTCCTTTAGGAAACGTTAAAAATATCAATTCATGAGGTATCTTTTGTTATTGTGCAAGAAATCCCATGGTCTATGTGTTTGGATTACAACATTGTCGAGTTCGCCTCAAGAGGCGGATGAACTCAGAAACCTGCCAAAACAAGTCAAATCAACTTGTTTTGGCAGGTTTGTAGTTAATTTACCATCAAAAGACCAACCTTAGGATATTGAAAGACCGAGTAACTTTCCCCAAAAGTGTTCAAGCTTCTCGAAAATTTTCTGATTAGTGATTCGATCTCCGTTGTACTAGCTGTATCTGTGGTATTTTCCAAAGAAATCTTCTTCTAATATCATTTCCTTAATTTTAGAATATCCCAATCAAGATTTTCCCTTATTCTGAAAAGAGTTTTTAGTCAAACTCTCAACATGAAACTTTCCTTTTCTATATTTGAATTACTTTGATCTCATGTTCAACTGACCACATCAAGATCTCGGATCTGCATGTTCACCTGAAGAGGCAAGCTAAAGCACTATGGACTGCATGGTAGCTTTGCAAAGATTAGCAAAATCTCAATGAAATCCCTTCAAACTCGCCATCTCCCTTCATAAGGCCTAAACAAAGAGTTCCATAAGGCTGCACCACATTTGAATCAAAATAGACCCATGCAAGCCCTCGAGCCCTTAGTTCGTGGCTCATGGTCAAATTGCAAACATCATCGATGCACTCCAAATCACATGAAATTCATCCAACACCTTATAAAGGCTCCCTAAAGACCTTACCTAATTTGGATCACAAATCAATCCAAAATGCAAATTCACGTTGAGGCTCCCTGTTCTTCACCCATTGCCCGCATTCAACTTGTCAATCATGAATATATTGTTACCCAAATGATGCAATTCTCACACAAGTTACTCTATTCATTACTAGAAAGTTTCTTCTGAGAATCTAATTGCATTTGGATCACACTTTGTATCCTAATGCAAGTTCTCCGCGAGAGCATTTTTCCATACAACAAGCTCAAGATGAAGTTGACATCATTTCTCAAAGCCCATCCGAACTTCACGATCTTTCAGGGAATACCTCTATAATACCATTTCAATTCTCTTGGCCAATTCTCTTTTCCTATATGCATTATTCATCACAGTTTTGACAAGTTGACTGTGATGTTCAAACTACTTTGGTAGTTAGACCTTCACATCTATGAAATGGTCATTTTAATTAAGTAGCTTGTAGCAGAATTATTTGCAGTTTCTTTCTTTTAGTTAAATGTTTTGGGTGTGTACGCTGGTTTGTGCAATGTTCAAATTTTGAATTGGTAACCTCCCTCATTGATAGCAGGTGCCATTCTGTTAGACACACATGATTTTTCAATTTCTGAGTTAATACTAAATGTTCCCAGATGTTTTTTCCTGAGAAGAGTTTCTCTATCTTTGTAAGATATATATCAAAATATATGGCCTTCAGTAACATGAGAAATCTAATCTATTTCATATAAAATACAACATCTACAAATTGTTTCAGACAAAGCTAGTCACCTTAAATGCTCTTATGCCATTCTACAAACAGGATTCTGCAATGGGGTGAAGACCGTCGTTTTGATGAAATGCGCAAGGACTTGGGGAAGTTAGCTGTTTTTTGGACATTTCAGGTTGCAAATTCTAATTCAATCTGGAATATTACTTTTATTTTTATTTGTTTTACTGAAGGTATTTTAGAGAAGGAAAATAAGCAATATCTGCTTAGTTTTGGGATGTTTATACCGGCAATTCACAGTCTGATATTGTCAATGAACGGTGGTGATGAACCATTTCCCGGCATTGACTACTGCAAGGGAACAGGTTCTGACATCTACCAACAACTGATGGTCAGTCAGAGAACCCCATGTTGTACCTATTGGGGGGTATAACATGGAGTTACTTCACAGGAACTGCTTTCAAGAGAATTTATAAACCCAAACGAAGTATCCCTTGCAGAAGTGCAGATTTCTTTCTTTTCCCTGACCTATATTATTATTTGGTCCCCAATATTCAGTAAATGAAAAGTCATATCGCATTATGAATTGGTGATAGGCTGTCTGGGTATGGACTGTGAGTCTTCCAGTAACAATTGTGAACGCCAGTGACCGAAATCCAAGTCTTAATCCTCAAGATATTATTGGGTGGGTTATGTGGTCTGTGGGCATAACAGCTGAGGCATTCTCAGATCAGCAAAAGCTACGGTTCAAGAACTCTCCAGATAACCGAGGAAAGTGGTGCACTGCAGGTCTCTGGAGATATTCCCGCCATCCGAACTACTTTGGTGAGGTAAGTTAGATTGCTGATTCATTTATTTGTTCATTCTTATCTGCTCATACATTGCAGGATATATGTGATGCCGCTGTTTGTAGGTTCTACTTTGGTGGGGCATTTTTGTGGCATCTACTCCTGTGCTAGAAGGAGCTGAATGGCTTATTATTCTAGGACCAACCTTCCTAACATTGCTGCTGCTTTTCATCAGTGGCATCCCACTACTTGAGGTTTCATCCAATCCATAATTTCTCACATATTACACTGTTCTCACATTGAAGGTCATAACTCTTTGTCAACTATGCGTGCAAGCAGGATTCAGCTGATAAGCGCTTTGGGAGCTCAGCAGAATACCTTCACTATAAAAGGACGACTAGGTCGTTTCATTGGAATATTTTATTCTTCTATTTGTTGGTGTTTAATAGTTTATTGAGAGTTTATTTTTGTCATTGGTACATTTCTAATGCAAGTTTTGCACTGCAGCCCCTTCTTTCCATTGCCACCTTTTGTATATGGGAATTTGCCGGCCTCGTTGAAGAAGTTTCTTCTCTTTGAGTTTCCTTTCTATAGCCGGAACCTTCCTCAGGGTTGATCTTGCTGGGTATGTAGAAGTTGACCTTCTCTCTCT
>NW_006497560.1:916139-940116 GCF_000471905.2 Amborella trichopoda | reverse complement strand
TCTCTCTCTCTCTCTCTCTCTCTCTCTCTCTATATATATATATATATATATATATATATATATATATATATCTGTTTTTCGTTTTTCTTTTTTTAGAGCTGACAGTAGATTTCGTTAACTTAAAGTTTCCTGTGTATCAAGTCAGGTGTACAGATCACAAATTAAACAAAAGTTGCTGAAAAAAAAAGAGCCAAAACCACGATGCACTCAAGTTTGCAAAAATGAGTTTGGCTGGACTTTGTACCTGTGCATCCTAACCTTTTTGCTCCACCTTCTTTGTTCCTTCACTCTTTCCTTCTCTCTGTAAATTGTTACCCCCCTTTCTATGATGTTCATATTGTCCTTTCATTTAAAGTAATCTCCAGAGCATCCCTTTAGGTCCTTGCCTTAGCCAACTCATCACATTACTTGTGTTGAATAGGTCTATGTATGGTTGTAACCTTATTTGTAAAAATAAAGTTGCAGTAATCTACATCATTCATTTTATTTGGCTGGTGTAGATTTGATACTATCTAACAAAATATGCTACTTTTTGGCACTGGTTTAGAAGACGTGTCACCGTCCAACTAAAATGGACAGTGTAAAATATCGCGACCGTACTTCTAAAATTAAGCTTGAAACCTTTTATAAATTGCACATAATCAAACAAAAATCTCTCTTCCTCCTACTTCACTTCTTATGTTGTCTAAAATCTGCATCCAAACCCAAGGAACCTTATGTATATTCTTGCACCAATTGTTTATATTGGTCTATTCACCTTCAATGATTACCCTTCTTCATGAAGGGGGAATACTTAAAACCCCTTGCCCAAGAACTTTTAATTCTGCTTCACTGGATGAGGTTGCTTAATGGGCCCGAGAAGGTTAATAGAGTGTTCCCCCTTTCATCTTGAACCGGACCCTATGCACTAGTCAACCTATCAAAATTAAGCTTGATCTAACCCTGCGGAGGCAGTAGTCGAGTATTTCGTTTGTGAAACTTCTTGACCCTCATTTGTGCCCTTGAATTCCTCTCTCATCATTGCTCAAGTAGCAATGGTTGTTTGTATCTTCCATTTGACATAGTCCCAATTAGAATCCTCGAACTGCTCTGATGGTTCTTTCTTTCGAAATGTGCCAAAAGGTAGTTGTGATTGCATTCTCTGTACTTATAAGCCTATTTTAGGGAATGGTGGGGAAAACCAAACCTTCTCTCTCTATCTCTCCATTATTTTTAAGATGTGTGCGAGTATGCATGCATTTGTGCATGTCTGCAAGCACATCTCATAATACACCGCTCATCATTTTCTTATGTTGAGCTAGATACAATTATTTATTTATTTATTCTTTTATTTTTTTTCTCCAATGCATCTACAATATAACTTATGTTTGTTGATTAGAAATGAATGTTTGCATGTGTTATATATCTGAAATTTTGCAAAGGAATGCGACGATGGGAGTGTTACATAGACACGAGCATGAGTGTCAGTGTCTCGTACATATTCGGAGTGTCCAATATTTCATCAAAAAGGCCAACACGGCAAGCATGTCCACAAAAATATTTATGATTAAGAAATAGCTTTATATTTTAAAAGTTCAGAAAGTTATTTACATGAAGTTATTGTTTTCGTATCAATAAAGTAGACCATCATCACTTTGTATAGGAGACTGGAGATGGAACGCCAAGTATCGCATTTTACGTCTTCTATTTTATATTAAATAACACTTGTTATGTATATAACTACCCAAAAAAACACTTATGTATATTAATAACTTTTCACACATCGTGTAGACCTAAACTTGGGGTTTGCAGTTATTCTTTATAGCCTGAATTTCATACTACAAAATATTAAAGAATTAAGCCATGTATGAATTTAAATTAAAAAAGGGTGCGGTTTTTATAAATTTGCAACCTTATTTGGAGAAATAAGGCTGCAGTACTCTTGATCGTCCATTTTATTTGGATGGTGTATATGTGATACATCTTTAAGACAATGTTAATACATGACACATCTTTTAAGACAATGTTAATACAGGACACATCTTTTAAGACAATGTTAATACATGACACATCTTTTAAGACAATGTTAATACATGACACATCTTTTAAGATAGTGTCCAATCTACACTGTCCAAATAAAATGTACAATCTAAATTAATGAAATATTATTTTTACAAATAAAGTTACAAATGAGGTTGTAACTTTATATAAACTTTTTCGTTAAAGAATTTAGCCATATAAAAAGTATTTCCCATGACAGAAATCAAACTCGAAAGATTTAACATATCAATGCCCACTCTACCACATGGACCATGGTGCATTTATCGTAAGACTATGCAAGAAACTTTTATATATGGTGCCTATATATACTAAAAAAAGGGGTTGTCTTTAAGGAGGTTACAATCATTCTTGTCCCTTAGATTTCAAAATAGGTGGTTGTAAGAGTGTCATTGATTAGATATAGTTACAAAAATAAAATTCTCGGACTATGTGACTCATTTCAAGCCATCCAATTTGACATCTTAATGAGTAAAAATGGTTGTGACCTTTTGTACAAAAGATAAATGGTCTCTTCATAGACAATTTCAAAAAAAAAAAAAAAAAAACACAAAATCAACGGACATGTACGATAAATGTATGGGCTCTTTCTCCACAGTCTACGTGACTCTGTCTGAGCATCGACTTAACTCGACATCGACACACAACACTATAGATATATTGGAGAACTTGGTTAACATTATGCGATGTATTATTCATTTGGTGGTTTTTTTATGCAGATTCCTGGCCCAAAACCATTATTTTTGACGGCACCCTCTGAATTCAAAGACTGTACACCCATGAATGTTACATTATTTTTGGCATTTGGTCTTGTATTCGTCTTATTTCTTTTTGTCTTTTTTAACGTGTATTCCTCTTTTTTTCTTTTCCTCTTTTTTCCTTGTTTGCCTTTCACAGCTACTGAATGAAAAATAATAGTTAATAACATCTCTATCTGTTATAACCGTCGTTTTCGTTTGTGTTTTTTTTTTTTGTTCGTGAGGAAACCATATTTATTAGTGCCCTTGGTATTCAAATAAGCGTAATATAGACTTTGGTGAGAAATGAGGTCTCTTATAAATACCTAACTTGGCAAGTGTCCAGGGCTGCTTGCCCCTAACCCGGCTTGTTACCCAAAAGGCTCGGCCAAACCAGGCCAATGGGCCTGGGTATGGGCTGGGCCCTACTATTGGGAAAGCTAGCCCGGCCCAGCGCTCGACACCCCACCTAGAATTCAGGCTTGGACCTGTTTGGGGTCGGGCTGTGGTGGGCGGCCATTGGATGTGGCAATGTGCTGAACACGCCGTGGCCTAGGCGTGTTGTGCACACTTCTGTTCTTGCCATGCCATATATCCGCACCATCATTAGCATGCCGAAATTTGAATTCAAGCATGGCCTCTTTCCCAGCCAAAGCGCACCACGTAGCCCATCGTCCAGTCCACTGCCTTGCTGTGTACTGAGCTGGCTGTGGGGCCTAAGCCCCTGTTCACTGTCGTGCACCACCTTTGCGTTATGCACCACCTCAGTGCCTTGTACTTTGTGGCCCTCTGGTCAAAGGCTTGCATACCCCTCTCATATCGGAGCATAGATGCAAAGAACTAGATGTCCAAGAATGGTACCTCTTCCGGCCAAAGTGGCACACGTGCACCAAGAGCATGCACACGGTGCAGCCTCATCCTTAGGCCGGTTGGATCAAAGGGGTTCTGCGGCTCTCCCCCTTGACCAGGACGCATGCACCAAGTTGGGAGTCTGACAGCACACCATATTAGCACATTTTGATTGCAAGATTCATTACAAAACCAAAATTTGGATTGGTTATGTTTACCTAACCTATTGTTGCTGAGTTTGTGAGTGACGGAAAAGCTTGGAACATTAGGGTATTTTATCCATGGGATTGATTCGTTTATGTTTGATATACAAGCGTCACAATCATCCCAAACCATTGGATGTGAAATTAGGTGGCTAAAGATGTATTTGGGAAAAAAATTCTACTATGCCCAAACCACCTAACTTTTATTTGGGTGTGGTTTGTATAAGGTTGAGGCTCTAAACAATCAAAATAAGGTGCATCTTCAAGTAATACTGAAAGATGTTTTTTTAGTATTGAAAATCTTTATGTTGGCTTTAAAATTTATTTTCATCTTTAATTATAAAATATCTAAAGCTTAAGAAATAGTGTAAATGGAGCATATCTATGAACACTTGAAAATCTTGAAAATTGATGGTTCAAAAAATACATTACAATATGCACTATTTTCAAGACTTTAAATCCATGTTTTTTCATGTCCATACATCTTTAGGTTGGTTGGGATGATCTATTTGAAGATTTTTGGGCTTTGAAACAACCTCTTTTAGTCAATTTTTGAGGTGCGCTTTAATTTGATTGTTTAGGGCCAAACCCTTATGTAAACTTTTTCCTTTTCTAGGTTAGGATGAGGTTTGTATATAACCGATACTCTAAACAATCAAATTAGAGCCTACCTTCAAATAGTGTCGAGAAATGTGGTTTTAATATTGGAAAGTTTTGACTGGCCTTAAAATATATTTGCATCCTTAATTATAAAATTTAAAGTTCCAAAAATAGTGTAGATCGAACAAATCTATGAAAACTTGAATAACTTAGAAATTGACGGTCCAAAAATGCGTTACAAGATGCACTATTTTCAAAACTTGAAATCCATTTTTTTTTCAAGTTTATGCATCTTGATGTCGTGATGATCAATTTGAGGATATTTAGACATCAAAACAACCTCTTCTAGTGAAATTTTTTAGGTAGGCTCTAATTTAATTATTTAGAGCCTAGGCACTATATAAAATTTTCCCCCTAGGTTATCATGACAAAGGTAAATAGTATTATTGTCTATTTTTAAAATATTTTTGTTAGTAGTCTTGATTTGTGGTGGTTGAATTGGAATCCATAATTTTTGTACATCTTGGATTACTTGGAATTTATGTGGAATGGAACCAGTGTTACACATACACCTCATTTCCTCAATTTTTCTATTGTGTCATGACATCACCTTGACACTGAAAAAGTGTTGATTTCAAAGACAAACTATATTCCTTTTTACATAAAAAAAAGGTCAAATCTATTGTGCCCCAAACTTGTATACTTCAGTTTTTTTGGTAGGCAAATGGTTGAATTGGAAAGCAGTCTCCTTGCATGTTTTGGATTTTGAGTGGAATTGAATTGATAATTACTTGGACTTTAGGTTGGCTCAGAACTTCTATTAAACATGCCCCCACTTTTTCGGCGCAAGAAAAATGTAAGCTTTATCCCTTTAATACCATTTTTCCCATGCTCATGTTAATTGAGATATGATATGAGAAGTGTTTATTGAAAAAATGTGCACAACTTTTGGTGCCCTGGTTAAACTTGAACCCCGGGCTTCTTGAGTTAAGTGCCCTAGAGAAACATTTTCTCTTTAAGAAAATTTTGCAGGGACTCCTAATTTCCACTCCCATTTCCATTTCCATTTCGTGATGGCTCTTCTAAATTTGTTATCCTTCAGGCAACATTAGATGATCCCTTCTTGTCTATCTTCTCTCACTTTTTTCCCTTAAAATTGGCATTAATAGTGTTACTTATACAACTTAGGGCTTGTTTATCTTCTTTATACCTCACGAAATTCATTTCATCCCTACCCTGAGGCGAGAGAGAGCAGATCCACAAGAGAAAATGGTGATGGTGCAGTGCCCACGATGAGAGGGAGATGAAGGAGCGAAAAAATCCCTAGGACAGTGGTGAAATGAGTTCGACGCGACGTATAAAGAGGGAAGAGAAGAGTAAGTCCTTATTGGTCATAGGTAATATTCTTAAACTCAGTTTTCGGGTAAAAAGGTCAGAAAATAGGCGAGGGAGAAAAAAAAAAAAACCAAAACTTTATCTTGCATTTCATCTTCTAAAGCCGCACTAAAAAATTTTGTATATGATTTCAATATTAATCAATGTTATTTTATGTAATGAATAAGAAACTTTATCTGGCATTTGATCTTCTAAAGCCATATTAAAAAATTTTGTATATAATTTCAATATTAATCATTTTTATTTTATTTTATTTTTTATTTTATGGAATGAATTTTACTTGCTAAAATAGCAATGTCTTAATCATGATCTATTAGTTGAAAACTTACATTATGGATAGAAAAAATTTCCTTTTTATGGAAAAAAATTGCAAGACTTTCGTAAGTAAAATGGAAATAAAATAACTATAAAAACTATTTAACCATTAGATCTATTGACTACCAACCCTCCAAGCATATGCTTCCTTGTATTAAATGAAAAAAAGATAATCATCTATCTTATGCATTTCAAACCGCATTGATCTCAAGTTCAGGAAATCTTTGTTCATTCTTGCACTATTTAATAACATCTAGAGAGTCACCTTTAGCGATACTATAATTCCAACTTCCGAGTTGTTTCGCCTCGGTAAACCCCAAGACTTACAATATGGCACTATTTTCTACCACATTATAATAATTGATCCACAAGATCTTGGATGAGTAATCAACATTCTACTATTATAGTCTCTTTTCTCTCTTCCAATACCAACAAAATCGGGGTAGCCACTAAAGTGATCATAGAAATAAGTTTGATAGTCTCCTGTGGTGATCTGCTACAGACCTCTAATCCTTTTTTTCTTGATCCATCTTCGTAACTTCTTCAAGACTGCGTAGGACATTAGATATTAAAATACCATAGTTCTCATTTATAATCATCACCTAGTTCATAATCGATTACAAAATCTTGGACTTGAGCCTTTTCACCATTAATACATCTCCTTCAAAGACTCTTATTTTTCTCTTTCCATCTCTCCTAATGTATGGCTGATCTAAAGGCTTTCCAAATTAACTTATCAATCATAGGAAGTAGAGGAAGATTTAAGTTATTGGTTATATCAATGGTATCTATATGGAGGCCTAATCGGATGCTCACCTTTCCAAAAGGTCACATCCATACATTTTGAGCATAAGGACATCATAAGGAGAGTAGACCCCTTGTTTCTTCATTCTGCTTATACACTATGCACACAATAATTATGATATACCCCTTTTCTGTTGCAATTCAACAATTGCAGTCTTACCAAGAGTCAAAATTTACAGGAATGCTTGTACTTTGTGTGGTATACGACTATTTTCAATTCTTAGATACATTTGGTTTTATCTCCTTATTTCTTTCATGAAACAAATACTGATCCACTTTCCACACTACTTCATACTCCCTCTCTAGGCTATAATATGTTAACTCGTAAAGGGGCACAAAAAGTTCACCGTATTTCATTAAGAAAATAGAGGGGTATAAATACACAAAGGTTGTTATATGTGACAGATTGCATATATCTATACGAAAGGAAATAAATCCACAAAACAAGGAAAATATCCCAACATATGAGATTTATACATATCACACAATATATTTTCAATACCCCCCTCAAACTCAAGGTGCTTTAAAAGAGAGCAACTGGACTTTGGATAATAAATAGTGAAAGCGCATGATAGGATGTGTCTTTGTGAGAAGATTGGCCAATTGATTTTCTGGACGAACAAAAGGAAGTGTAATAGTTTCTTGCAAAAAATGATGTTGAGTGAAGTGGCAATCAATCTCAATGTGCTTTGTTAGATCATGAAAAACATCATTGTGAGTTATTGGAATAACACTTTTATTATCACAAAAAATAGATGAAGGGAATGAGAAACCACCCATGTCATGGAGTAACCATCGTAATCAGATAATATCATAGGTGGTATGAGCAAGGGCACGATATTCAGCTTCCATACTTGAGCGAGCAACTACATCTTGTTTCTTATTTTTCCAAGATATTAGGGAGTCACCTAGAAAAATAAGGAATCTGGTGGTGCAACGAGGATTCGTAACATTACCCGCCCAATTAGCATAAAAAAAACTATGCAATTTTGGGCAATAAGTAGAGGAGAAAGAATACCTTGAAATAAAGTTCCATGAAGATATCTTAATATTCGAAGTACTGCAGCATAATGAGAAGAGCGGGGTGTAGACATGAACTAAATGATAATGTCAACAACATGACTAATATATGGCCGAGTAATTATTAAATAGTTAAGACTACCAACCAGTTGTTGATACCGTGTAGGATCAAATAGAAGTTGACCATCAGTGGGTTGTAGTTTAACATTGAGCTCTAGTGGAGTATCCACTATTTTAGTGTCAGTTAAACTTGACTTACAAAGAATTTCAGAGGCACACTTGACCTGAAATAAAACATAGCCACGTGGAGAAGAGTCCACCGCTATTTCTAAAAAATAACAGAGTTGGTCAAGGTCATTCATTTCAAAACAAATACGAAGGTGTAATTGGATGTCACGAATGTCATCAAAATCATTGCTTGTGATACTCATATCATCAACTTATAATAATAATAAAACAAGGCCTTTAGATGTGCGATGAATAAAGACAGCTAAATCATGATGGCTTTGAACAAAACCACGACGAGTAATATAAAGCTTGTTTTAGACCATCTAGGGCTTGTCGAAGCCTGCAAACTTGATGAGACTTATAATGGACGCCAGAAGGAGGCTTCATATAGACTTCTTCGTGTAAATCTCTATGGAGAAAGGCATTTTTAACATCCATTTGATACATGGATCAACCACGAATAGAAACAACAACAATTAAAGTTCGAACTGAAGTCATACATGTGCAAAGATTTCTTTATAGTCAATCCCATATTCTTGAGTAAATCGTTTTCTCACTAGACGAGGTTTACATCAATCAATAGTCTCATTAGAGCGAGTTTTAACTTTAGTAACATCTTCATCCAACTGCAGATTTGCTAGGAGGAAGATCAACAAGTTCCCAAGTATTAGTTTTCTGTAGAGCATGAAGCTCATCTTCCATAACTTGCTTCCATTTTGGGTTTGAGATAACTTCACGATAAGATTGAGGTTCACGAAATGCAAGAACTGAGGCTAAGAAGCAGTGAAAATCTTGAAGATATTTGGGCACAAAATGTGAGCGTTCAGGATAACATCGCTCATGCTAAGAGGCGGGATCACCTTTAGGAGAAGCATATTCAGGACTTTCAACTATTGATGTTGGAACAACATACTGATAAGAACTGTTTTGAGTGTGGATTGGAAACAAGTGATCTAGTGTTTGGACTATTAGTAGTCTCTAAAAGTTTATCAAAGGGATCAATGAATTGAAGTGAATTAGTTAATGAAAGGGTTGTGGAATGAAACTTAAGAAGTGAATAAAATGGAATGTGTTCCCAAAAGGTTACAAAATAAGAGATATGAAGTTTTTGTGAAATAGGATCATAACACCAAAACCTTTTTATTGAAGACTATAATTCAGAGAAACACAAATAGCAAACCGTTTGAACAACTTATTTCATTCAACGTTTGGAAGAAGTACAAAACATGTTGAACCAAATACACGAAGATGAGAATAGTTAGGAGGAGCAGAGTACAAATGCTCATAGGAAAATATGCCCCCTATAAGAAAAAAAAGAATCATATTGATCAGATATGTAGAGATGTAAACAGCCTCTCCCCAAAATTCTTTTGGCACAAATGAGGATAGAAGAAGGGTTTTGGCAGTTTCTGCAATATGGCTATGTTTTCATTCAGCAACCCCATTATGTTGAGGTCTATCAAGATAAGATAACTGAGAAATGATACCATGAGACTTCAAGAGACTTTTAAAAGATTTAGAAAAATATTCCCCACCAAATTCAAAAAGAAAATTTTTAATGTTTTTAGAAAATTGAGTTTTAACCATAGTGAAAAAGTCACAATAAATTTGATAAAAATCAGATCTATTGTGTAACAAATAAATCCAAATATATTGAGAAAAATCATCCTTAAAGCAAAATGCACACTACTTATTGAAGGAACACACCACCTATTGAAGCAAATCATAATTGATAAGTTCAAAGGGTAAGGTATTAAAAGTCTCACGAGTAGAAAAAGGAAATGCAATTATAAAAACGATCAGTTTGTACAGTCTCTAACTTTCAAGAGGATAGAAAAAAACTAAAGACGAGAAAAAGAAATATAGCCTGACATGTTATGCCAAAGATAAAAAAAGGAGTTAGGACGATCTGCTGAGGAAGTGTCAGGAAATGGGAAGCACTAGGTTGTCGAGGAATATGTAGGTGTTTGAAGACAAACAAATAACTCTATGGCCTCTCCCAACTTGCTTTCTCGTCGAGTGATCCTGAACAGTACAAGCAGAGGAGGAAAACAAGATGTCATAACCTTGTTCACATAATTGAGCAACAAAAATCAGATTCATGGAAAGATTGGGAACCATTAGTACATCAAAAATTGAGAGATTCGAGGTTTCAACAGTGTCAACATGACTTACAGACCAAATAGAGTTATTAGAAGTATGAATGGGAGAATAGTTGTTAACATAAACAAGAGATTGTAAAAAATGTTGAGCAAATATCATCTTATTTGATGCACCAGAATCAATATACCAAGGAACAAAGGAACAAAATGTGTGCTTGAATTACCTGAAGTATGAGATATTGTAGAAGCAACAATAGATAAGTTACAAAAGATAGCTTATTTGGTCATTTTCTAAACATCTTATGTAGTAAGGTATGCAGATGTGATGGTCATAGCAGAAGGAGTAGCAGAAGCTGATGCTGTTGTGAGACCCTGTGCAAGAGCCTTCTTCTTGAGTTTAATAGGGCAGTTGTACTTTATATGCCCAAATCCTTTGTAATAGTTGCATCGGACTTGTGATATATCATTGAAGGGTTTTCTATTTGTAATAGAGTTCTTCCCTGTTGAATTAAAGGTACTACTGTGAAGAGTAGCCAAAACAGAGTCACTCACATTAGCAAAGTTATCAAAGGTTCCTTTCCGTGCTTCTTCTGCCATGAGTTCAGCCAATGTTTTATCAATAGTCGGAAGAGGAGTCTGATAATGAATACAGGCTCGTACTGATTCAAAATCATCTTGTAGTGCCATTAGAAACTATACAAGATGAGATTCATTACGATACTTATAATAGATCTTAACATTAGTTGTCTACTGAGGTTCCATATGTGCCAAATGATCCCAAATGATAGTCATTTCTGAGTGAAAATCTTTAATTGATTGTCCCTTCTTTTGTCGTTAGCTCTGTATGTTCATTTCATGTTTATATATTTTAGCAAAATTGGTTTGAACATATCTTTTGGCTAAAAAATCTCATATTCCCTTAGCTATTTCAAAATTTTCTAATTGCATATTGATGGAGAGAATGGAAAAATTGACAATCCAAGTGACAACCTTATGAAATTAACATCGCACTCATCCAGTTTAGATTCAAATTCATCTTCTCGAAGATTTTCTGATGGCTTAGGGCATTGTTTATCACTAGTTCCATATTTCTAGAGCCGTTTTCCTTTAAGAAAACTTCGCATTAGATAAGACCAATGATTGTAGTTTAATTCATCTAACTAAACAATAATTGTTTGAGCTGTGTCTGAAAATGCCATTATTTTTGCTCTCTAGTTTTCGGTGATACCCAAAATGGCTTTTACAAAGTTTATTATGAGAAAGCTAAAAGTCTGGTGATCTTAAAGAGAGCGAGAGGGTACACAAAACCCAAAGCTAGTGAGAGAGAAAGATAAAAGTCTAGAGAGAGAGAGGGGGTTCCTAAGTACACAAAATACAAACCCAACTTTTACACAAATAAAGTGTACAAAAGGTTCTCTTTAGTACGGGTACAAAGAAAATCTTGTAACAGAGAGAAAAAACAGCTTACAACAAAGAGAGAGACCAAGAAAACAGGAAGATCATAGAGAAAGAAAGAGACTGAGAAAAAAAAAAAGACTGTAGAGAGAGAAAGAGAGAATAGTTCTTAGAGAGAAGGATTCAAAAAACATAAAACCAAGAGAACAAAGTACAGAGAGAAATAAAACAAACCCGATGTTGCTTCGAGAGAAGGCTCATGAGGTAACAAAAACATAATATTGCATACCAACTGGTTCAATCATCAAGGAATCAAATAAACATGGTCAACTTCTTGTTGGAAACAATGCACTCTTCTCCAATGCTAGTCGGTTACCAAGAATTAAAAAAGTGTAGGATAAGAGAGCCAAGGCTGAGAGGATCAAGAAGGAAGCTAACCTGTTTGGCCGAGAAGATCAACAGATCCCAAATACGAAAGGCCTTCCTAATTGCCTAAAACTTACTCAGATTCGGAGACAAATCCAGCCATTGATGCTTTACTCAAAGTTGATGGAGAAATCTCTCTCCTAGATTTTGCCTAGGATTTTAGCATCAGACGAACAAGGAGAGGCAATCAGATTGACGAAGTCACATGTCAGAGGCTGAAAGCAATGGTAGATAACGGAATGCCAAATCGTAACTTAACTCTGATACCATGTCAACTCGTAAAGAGGTAGAGAAGGTTCACCGTATTTCATTAAGAAAATAAAGGGGTATAAATACATGAAGGTTATTATATGTGACAGATTGCACATATCTATACAAAAGAAAATCAATCTACAAAATAAGAAAACTATCCCAACAGATGAGATTTATATATATCACACAATATATTTTCAACATAAAACCTTACATTAGTTGTGTGAATTAGTAGATAACATATTTAGACACTTTATACAATCTACATGTAACCTCCCAGTTAGTTTATGAACCACTAACCAAGACTACATCATTAATTCATGCATACTGGTTTTCTACTTTCATAAAAAATTAACAAAATTGGATCTTTAATGGTCTAGCAATGATGCCTCAACAATGTCTTATCCCCCTTGCCAATTTGTCGTAGCATTCCTTTCTAAAAAAAGGTTTACAATGTAGAATCACTTTCCATAGAGGTGATTGTGTCATTCCATTCCACCATCTCCAATAAGGTATTTCTGTTTTATACCATATTTAGCCACCAAGATCTATTTCCATAATTTACTATCCTTTGAATTACTTTTTCATTATTTAATCATTAGTGCATTATTCATAATCTTAAATTTCCTTTTACCTAAATCACCTCTTTTAATAGTGCAAACTTTATCCCAACCCACTAAGTATCTTCTCCTCTCTTCATGCCCTCCCTATAGGAATACTCACATTATTCTCTATGAGATCCTTACTACCACATTAGGCGTATGAAGAACTGACATAACATAAATGGGTAAATGGAACGGTCAAATTTAATCAAGGTTATCCTTCAACCTAGAGACAAAGATTTGACCTTCCACAAATCCAACATTGAAAATCTCTAGATTATTGGATCCCAAACAAATCTTGTCATTCATGTATTTATAATTAGCATACCAAAATATTTCATAGGAATTTCCCATATTAACCATAGGCCTTGTAACCCTTCTTTCAGACAAGCAAGACCCACAAAAGTAGTCTTCTGTAAGTTCACATTAAGACCAACGGCTGTCGCGAACATTTTGAGCATTCTTATATGCACAATTTGATTAAGGTTGGTATCAAATAATATCATTGTATCATTTGCATGCTATAATGTGAAAATCTTGGTGCTTCTTTAGATACTTTGAACCTGAAAATAATCTAAAATAATTCAATATTTTCTACGGTCTTTAAGCATAATACTAAAAGCTTCTACCATTAAAGCGAGAATAAATCTGGATAAAGTGTCCCTTTGGATTTAAACAATCCTTTTTGCCTCCCATTTATTAATACTGAAATATGTGCATTTGATAGGCACTTTTTATTCATCTTCGCCTAAGGCCATCTGCTCTCATTCTATCTTGAAGCACTCCCCAATCCACCTTATCTTATTCTCTTTAAAATCAAATTTATAAATTGTACTTTGTAGATTTGTACATTTTCTAGAGTGATACATTCTTATGCAATTAACATGCTATCAGTTATCAACCTCCCTTAGATAATTGTGGGCCAGAAATTAATAATGGAAGAACTCTCCTCATTCTTCTTGCTATGCTTTTAGAGATGATTTTGTATATGCTCATAAGAGAATGATGAGCTGAATATGATTGCGGCAGACCATCATTGAATTTTTGTGAATTAAGGCAATATATTTGAATTTATTTCCTTGCTTAGAAGTCCATCATCAAACTAATTTGGCATAAATATCATATCTTGCTTGATGATTCCATAAAATCTTTGAAAAATACAAAGGGGAAACTATCTGGACCCAAGTCTCTATCATCTGATAGGCCAAACTTGTTTCATGTATTTCCTCTAATCTAAAAGGAGATTCCAACTCGCTAGCTACTTCTTGGAGCACCTTAAATGGCACAAACACCAAATTACTTTTGCGCATGTTCTATATAGAAAATACCTCCTTAGATTGATCAATTATAGTCTTTTGTGTTCTATCAATCGTCCTCTAATTCTTGAATTTGTAACCCATCTATATTGTTTATTATTCTTCTAGCATTAGTAATTGGGTGTAAAATTTTAGTGCTTAGATCAGCTACTTAGTTCTAGATCTTTACTCTAATATACCTCCTTAATTATCGTACATTCATGCATTATTGTCCTCCACTCTTTTTATTGCTTGCTCTTCATTAAACGTTAATTAATCTTGTTGCAATATATCTATCTCTTGGCTACTTTGTAGGAGCTTCCCTCGTCCATTGAATCAGCTTATGTCTTAGGGTCTACAATTTCTTGGAAATTTTATAGCCATGCCAATCATTGATATATGTATTTAATCATGTTTATTTGATCATCTCCACTGCCTCCTTTTCCTCTATCTATCCAATTAATATGAAAGGTTGTGGCCCGTTATGCACATTCTCAAATTGACTGAAAATTGGTATGTTATCTGAAGATAGTTTAGATGGAACTAATAAAATGAAACATTGCTTTCCATGAACTTAAATTAAGAAACCTATCCATTTTTTACATAACGTAGTGATGAACTTATTTGTCCATGTTAAATATGCTCCACTAATCAAAATATGAATATGGTCATGGTTCAAAATAAAATCAATGAAAGATCTCATGCAATTATTTCAATCTATGTGAAGTACTAGACTCCTTAGGCCATCTTATGACGTTAAAGTCCTCTCCCTAACACATACTCATATACACGCATGCATTATGGTGATCCCAATTCATTGACTATATTAGAAATTGGAACGTAGGAACTCCTACTCAAGGAAGGTTGTTAGGTAAACAACCATTTAAAACCATTAACATGGCATTCAAATACTATAGACACAAATCTTTCTCCACACAAAGTCCAACCCCTTTGGTATTGTTGGTCCTAAAGAACCCAATAAAACACTTGAATGGCCCTCAGGGTTCCTACCAAAAACTGGATAGACCCTCTTCCCCAAATAGATCTAGCATTCTGAATGTTTGGAGCAGTAAGCTTAGTTTCTTGCAAAATCAAAACTTTTGGTTTCTCTTCTCGCACAAGCATCAAAAACTTAAGAGTTTTCATTCATATCTAGACGAGGCTCTATGCTTGATGATATATCCACCCCCTGCAGGCAAAGAGTTAGTAGATCCTGATTATGCGGTCTCATCAATAATGCCAATGATGCCCTATTTACTTGTGACTTTGCTGAATTGATCTTTCAACTCTTTCTTCTCTATTCCATCATCTTCTTTGTTATTTGCTTCATTTATTTTTGTATCTTTTGTTTCTTTCTTGAAGTTCCTTCTGGTAGATGCTATGCTTTTTTTTTTAGGTCTCATTTTGTTTTTTAGGAAAATCCAAAAGAATGACAAGATTTGAATTATTTTTTTTGGGTATGTGCAGATTTTATCCCTTAGGGTCACTGGTTCTAACATCCCGTGATTTGACCACAATGGTTGATGATGTCTCCCAAGTCTCATACTTTCCAAAGAAATATTTAGGTCCACCTCTCACATATAACCAAAATTTAAATGCGGGAGCATATAACATACTCTTGTGTGAGCACACTGTGCACTAACTCCCTCGGTCAAAACACTTATGGAAAATTTTCACAATCTAAAATCATTGGATCCATATTAGAGGAACATATGAGTGTTCCCACTTAGATTTGAAGTTTTTAAATACTTCAATCTGGCCATCGAGAAACGGTCTTGGTTCAATTTTAAGATATAAGTCTTTCTTTTTTCTTTTTTCTTTTTTTTTTATGTACTTATGGAGTGCTATAACGAATTAGGAATGATCTTTATGGTGTGGAATCCTAGAGGAGCATGTAAACTTCTAGTTGACAATATTAACAGTAACTCCCGTAATGGACTAACCAAGATATTAATTTCTAATAAGGTAACATTAAAATATTTAGAGAAAATTAAGTATATGAATAATGATCCTATGAGCATATATCTAGGTAATTTTATTTAAATCTCAACGGTAATTTTTTTTGTTATCACATTTGTACCAATTTTCTACCTGTTATTACAATAGTACCTCATATTTTTTTAAGGAAAAGTCATGCGGGCTGGACCGCATGATTACATATGGAGTAAAAAAATTGTAAAGCATCAATCTTAAAAATGGATATAAGTAAGTGTTTCATCTAAAAATAATGGAAACTAACGATCCAAATGCTTTTTTACTAGAATTATTATTCTAGTTTTTAAAATTTATTTAATTATTTATATTCATGATCTCCATGTTGGAGATTACATGTCTTTAAAAATTAAGTCAAAAAATACATCTCAAAAATATATATATTAAAGGGGACCACATTTCTACATATGCGGGCTTGGCTACATAGAAACCGGGTGGTTTTTTTAAAGGGATCGTCTATAAAGAGACCATTTACCTTTTGTACAGGGACGTCACATTCATTCTTATCCCTTAAATTTAAAAATTGATGGTTGTAAGAGTGCCATTGATTAGATATAAAGTTCCTTAAAAAAAATTTCTTAGACTTCGTGAATCACACCAATTCATTTAATTTGAAATCTAATGAGTCGGAATAATGGTGACCTCCTTATACAAAAGGTAAATGGTCTCTTTGTAGACAATCCTTTTTTTAAATGACCAAATTTCCCTCTTTCGGATGTTTAACATCCAAAGAATTACGTTTTAGTATCTTCATACAATTTCAGATTTTGAAAATTTGAAATTTATTTGAAAATTATATTTTTTAGATTTTGAAAATACAAAAATTGAACTTTAGCATCCCAAATTCATAATAGTTTTGAATTTTTAGAATTAAAAAATTATTTGGAAATTATATCCAATTATCAAAATCCAAAAATTACATTTTAGCATCCCTGAACATTTTGGGATTTCAAAAATCTGAAATTTACTTTAAGACTAAATTTTTGGACTTTTAGAATCTGGATATTGCATTTTTTTCGCCGTGGATCTTGTATTTCAATTAAATTTGGATATTGAAAATCCACAAATTTTGTGAGAGAAAAAAAAATCCCTGACTATGCTCTCTCTCCGACTGAGGATCTTGTATTTTTCTTGATTTCCAAGATCCAAAATATGGAAAATTTCAAAACTACAAGATAAACCGGTATAAATGTAAAAACAATAAATTAAAATCTAATGAGTGGGAATAGTTGTGACCTCCTTAGACAAAAGATAAAAGGTTTCTTTGTAGACAATCCATTTTCTAAATGACCAAAATTATCTCTTTCGGAGTTTAACATCCAAAGAATTGCATTTTAGTGTCTCCACACAATTTTAGATTTTGAAATTTTGAAATTTTCATATTTTAGATTTTGAAAATTTGAAATTTATATGAAAATTGCACTTTAGCATTCCAAATTGACAATCATTTCGGATTTTTAGAATTAAAAATTTATTTGAAAATTATATCCAATTTTCAAAAATCCAAAAATTACATTTTAGCATCTTTGAACATTTTGGGATTTAAAAAAAATCTGAAATTTACTTTAAGACTAAATTTTTGGACTCTTAGAGTCGGGATATTGGATTTTTTTTTTCGCTGTGGATCTTGTATTTCAATTAAATTTGGATATTGAAAATCCATAAATTTTTGTGAGGGGAAAAAAAAAGAGCCCTGAATATGCTCTCTCTCCCACTGAGTCTCTTGTATTTTTCTTGATTTCCAAGATCCGAAATATAGGAAATTTCAAAACTACAAAATAAACCCGGTACATATGTAAAAACAACAAATTATAGGTAAATTTGAAATAACATTAAATAAAACGAATATCAACATAATTTCTGTTACCAAATATCCCATATAAGATACTTCCTAAGAGTAAGGTTATGTTTTATACGAAATATTGGGTTCTTCAAATGCAATCAATCACCTATGATATTTCTTTTTATACCAATTTAATCAATATGGTGGGAAGATTAATTGTTGTTCACAATACAGACTCGCCAAGTCTGGTTGATCTCTCAACCGTCTATCATAAGCAACAGACAGTGAGATTTGATGTAGCGTATATAGTTCCGTACACCAGTGATGGTCTACACTGTACAGTCCACTTTTACTTCCTCAATGCATGGTGAAATTACGTTTTGGTCATTCAAAATATAAGGGTGAGGCTCTAAACAATCAAATTACGACAAACCTCATAAATTTTGCTACAACAGGATATGTTTTGGTCTTCAAATCAATCATCTTGACCTCAAGATGTACTGACATGAGAAAAAATAGATTTGAAGTTATGGAAATAGTGCATCTTGTAATACATTTTTTGGACAGTCAATTTTCAAGATTTCCAAACGTTTATAGATCTGCGTGATCTACACTATTTTTAAAGATTTAAATATGTTATAATTAGATATGGAGAAAAATTTCAAGTTATCACAAACACTTTCATTACTAAAGAAACATCTTTTGACACAATTTGAAGGTGTGTCTCATTTTGATTGTTTAGAGCCTCAGCCTTATACGGGCCACACCCTTCAAAATATCACGATAAGATAGCTTTTCACCTTTGCAGGCTGAGCTCTGTGTCTCTCTTTCACTCACACACTCTCATGGGTTGTATAGCAAGACCTGTAATTCCCTTTACAAGAACACCTGCTAATGGATGCCATACTCCAAGCATAATAATACAACCACCCACCCTCATTTCCACCACTCTAATTACTAAATTCGAGTCCCAGTCTCAACAAGAGGAGAGCAACAGCAGCAGCAACAACAAAGATGGGGGACGGAAATGGAAGGAGGGTGTGAGGATGAGGAAGGTGGAGACGACGGATTGGGTGGCGACGTCCCTCACCCGCCGCTTCGGCCTCGGGGCGGGCCTTGCATGGTTTGGTTTTCTAGCCTTCAGTGTCGTCTCGGAGCAAATCAAGACCCGATTGGAGGTCTCCCAAGAGCAAGCGGGTACCCTGTGAGTAACAACATGCAATCCTCTGCATAATTTCACTTTCTTCTTATTTCTACGACGTCTTTTTTGTGAGTACATGCAAGGTTTCTCTCTTCAGTAGTGACACACACAAAACTACATGTATGCCCGGAGATGGATTCTATGTAAAGGGGTGAAAATATACGAAATCAACCAAAAACATACGAAATTAAATATTAGAAATATATTTAAATTAAAAAAATTAATGCTTAATTTGAAATGAGGAATAACTTTGCCAGTGTTTCGAGACTGGCAACGAATCACTTGGCCAATATTAGAAATATATTTAAATTTAAAAAATTAATGCTTAATTTGAAATGAGGAATAACTTTGCCAGTTTTTCGAGACTGGTAACGAATCACTCGGCCTTTGATGCCAAGGCGAGTTGTACCAAGTTCATTTGTACTACTCTTCTACTCAATACAAAGGGGGGATCTCCCCCCTTATTTCATCTCTTTGTCTAGGGTCTAGATCAGAGTTTGCAAAACCAGCCTATCTAACTGCTAACCGCCTGGTTAGATCGGTATCGGTCACCGGTTTCGATTTTGGGCGGTTTTGGTGATCAACGGGTATTTTAAACTTTAAATAGCATACTACTTCAAATTCATATCAAATATGTTAGAATGGTGTATTGGTTAACTCTAACAACTAAGCTTTACCTCAATCACCGTTCAAATCCTGCCCCGCTAATATCACTTTTTTTACTTCATTTCGTTGGACTTAAAAGAGAATCAAACTAGAATTGCTGCTTTTTTTACTTCATTTTGTTGGACTTAAAAGAGAATCAAACTAGAATTACTGCTTGGTTGACAAAAAGAATGGCCTATATATTATATAACTTACTTTTTTTTCATTTTCTTTTTTAAAAAAAGAGCCGAGCCGATTTTTTGAACAATGTTTTAATATTTTTTACATTATAGTAAAGATTAAAAATTGTTTTGGTCATTAATACTCACTTTTATATTTTCTCAACTTTTTTTAAAAAAATTGAAAAATATTCTCTAGCCACAAATCGATTCGTTAAAATCCATTTTTTTCATTAATTTTCAATTTCATTTGAGTGTGTTTTGTTTTAATCATTATTTTAGTAGCTTTTTTTTTTATATATTTTATTTAATTTTTTAACAGTTTTTTGACTGTCCGGAACTTGCCTGGTTAGAGCGATTGAATTGGCCGGTTTACCGATTAAGCCGGTTAAACCTCTTCTGAGGCCATGTCCGGTTAACCGTTCCGGTACGATTTTGCAAACACTGATCTAGATTGAGTGTACCACCCGCTTTCGTCTCTCTCACTCCCATGCAAGGACTTTCTCTCTCTCTAGACTACCGGGTACATACTCTCCCTCTCTCTCGTCCTCTGTCTCCCTCCTCTCTACCTCCTCTATTTCTGTAAAAGGGGCAAAAAACTGCCCCACTTTCTCAAAGTATAGGTCAAAATCAACTGAGAACGTTTCCGGTTGAGAATGAGAACAATCTTTCTCCTAGTAAATCCTGCGGAGTACCAATTGATCAAGCAAAAAATAAAACCAAAATATTAGGTGCAACAGGGATTTCAACATACCTCAGATTTAATTATTATATTTAAAGTCACAAAACTAAAGTAAAACCAAAATATTAGGATATATTACGAAGGGATTGTATTTAGGGGACTATTTTTCTTTTTTTTTTTTGACAAAGAGGCCATGATTGCTACTAGTCATTAGATATCAAATTGGATAGCTTGGGTATTTTTTTTTTTTTGAAACATTGAATTTAGTCAATAACATAGTTATAACCATCCTCTTTAAAATTTGCGGACAAAAGTGATCGTGACTTTCATATATTAAAAATCTAGTCTTTTTATATACTTCTGATTACTAATATCGACAATGCAAATCAAAATAACGACATTTTTAAATAGAGTATATACTTACAAAATATTAACGATATTGAAAGCATAATTCTTTAGGAAAAATTCACTAGAAATGATTCCTTTTGAACTTGTACCAGCGTACTCAGACTCGGCCGAACTCAGACTCGTTCGAGTAAATAGAGATTGGTGAAATAAATCAACGGATGGAACATTGAGAAAATATCAATCTAGAAGAAGATGTTGTCTAGAATCCTATAGAATCGATACCAAATCGTACCCTAGGGGTGATTGAGCTCTATGATTGACCCTGGTGCTGATCCCTAAGGTAATAAGCAAAATTTGATGTGAGAACATCCACGATGTCTAGGTATCAAGGTCAATTTCCCCGAGTTCCATTATAAGCTCCATATATAGGGTTTTATTGATTAGTTGAATGCAATAAACAAATCATTTGAATAAGATGAATTATCAGAAGAACATATAGTTAAATTTGTTGCAAACAAGCTCCATGTGTATGCCACTGCCTAGCCGGAACAAGTTCAACAATCTCGACTTTGTAATAAAATAACAAACATTTATAATTGACAAAAGTTGAAAATGAAACTGAAAGAAAATTTTATTCACGTAGATCACCATCAAAGTTTATTTTAAGACCTTTAAAATTCCCAGAGAATGGAAAGAAAGTAAAGGACTATAGTACAAAAGTTTATAGACTTGCAGCTCGAAACAGCCTCGGAGATATTGAAGGACAAAAGGTGGGTGTTATATTAATGGACTCCAACCAGTCATCAAGGATGAGATTTTTTCTATATTGGCCATGGACCTTAAGCAAGGCATTAAATTTCTTCCCGAGTAGAGACCAAATTAGAATAGAGCGCGGAAAAGTAATTGTTCAACCAAAAGCAGCGTTCCCACAACCCAAAATTTAATGAAAAAGAGAATGATTCCCCAAGGTTACTTGCTATCTGAATAATGAAATTGAACTCCCTACATGGTGACAAATGGTATAGTACTTTATTAATTTTTTTTAGAATTTAAAGTTGCCGCCGAACTTCTCCCAATCCTAGGAGAATGGTGCAATTAAGTTTTTCTTTATATTTTATTTTCTTTTTTAGGAGATTGAAATTTAGATTGGTGTTATTGAGGTTTCTAGTTATCTTTTAGCATATTTGGATCTTTTCATGTTCTAGAAAAATATTATTTTGGGGATGGATTCTCTTGCAAAACCAGAAAATGTATAATCTTTCAATATTTTTATAATTAAATTATTTGGTTTGCTTAATTTCTCTCTCATCCTTGCATCAAGAACTTAGGGGGCAATCATAGAGAAATATGCACTACCTATTCAAACCATTGCAAGAGGGGCTGCCTAGAACAGATATCTTTCAATGCGGTCTGACTAATTGAGAAGGATGAGTAAACTCTTATGCATGCCTCCTCAAGGAGACTATTAAACTTGATAAAACTAATAAAGACTGATATGCAAGCTTTCGAGGAATCTAAGCCAAGATTGTAGAGGTGGTCAAGTGATGGCTATGGTGAAGGTGACAGTGGCCAAGGTGGCTTTATGAAAAATGAAGTATCAATGATGGCCTTGCTAAATTGCACTAGTATACATGTACTGATTGACATGTGGTAATATTGGATTTGGGTCCTCCTCTTGATTGTTGCATGTAGTGCCTGTAGGAATAGGACATGACCATTTAAGCAAGCATTGAGAGACCTTGTGGCAATGACAAAACTAACAAGGACATAAAGGACTCTGGCTGGAGGCTTTCCCCAAGCATGTATGGGACCAGGGGCAAACCATGGTTTATGGGGAACCTAGTGTAGGACAAGTGCCTAACAAGGACATCAAACCTAAGTCGGGAAGGCTTGTCAGACCCCTTTTCTTAGCATCATCTGTGCAAGCTAGGCAAATTATGCGAAATCTCACTTACTAGAGGTGTATGAAACCCTCACTTACTAGTAAAACATTTTTGAAGAACCCAAAAGTCCTATATGATCTTATGCTACTTTGGAAAATTTTGCTCTCTTGGGAGGCAAGTTTGTAACCAGAAAACCTATACGAGGGAGTGCCTCCAGCCTTAGACTGACCTCGGGCAGGAGGCGAGGTTGGTGCATGGGCACACTAGCAGCAAAGGCCATTGATGTGATCCCTCAGGTAGGTGGTGTGGATTGATATATAATGTGGTGTGATTTGGTGGACCATCTAGACCAAATTGGCTGAGGCAGGGTTAGTCAAAACTGTTGGGTTTATGTAGCTTTTAAAAGCTTTATGAGTGCTTGTAAAATAAAATAATTTATTGGAACATGAACTCAGTGGGAATGTGGTCTTTCATGGGCCATACTATGCAAACGATGTTAACAGATACCTGACTGTGCTTGACGATCTAGGTCAGTCGGTTGGGAAAGTGACATGGGCATAGAGAACAAATTGAGAAGCGTTCTAATGGGTAATCTCTTGATGAGGTCGGAGTATATGCCCAAATGAGTGAGCTGAGGATTATGTGACCCTTGTATATGATGGTGGCCTACAGAGACGAGGGCCAAAACCTCATCCATGTACCATCACATGGCATACATAGCGATAGATCGTTCGGAAAAGCCAAAAATCCACCTTTTAGGGTAAAGCGTATGCATGTGCGAGAATACCCCTATGCGCCATAGAGCAGTGGTCGCATCAGGTCTTGATGACCTTGACTCGTCTATAGGGGAGGACTTGTAATCCACAGATTGTGATTGTAACCCCTTGACTCATCGACCAGACTTTAGTGACCCGCTAATGATGCTTTGATTGGACTGTAGGTTATGGAAAACACTTGGTCAGTCTGATAAAGCAAGTGTGGTCCGTAGTCCACAGTTGAAGGTG
>NW_006497560.1:902892-914625 GCF_000471905.2 Amborella trichopoda | reverse complement strand
GATAATCTCTGACACTCTTTTCTTTTATTTCTTGCAAGCTTATCTTTTATTCTTAAGCATAGTGCATAGTTATTTCAATGACATCAAGTTTTAAGATCTTGGTTTTATTGTTATGTTGATTTTATTTTAAAGTATATGTTGCTGTAATAAGACCACTTGTAAGTGATCTTTTGCTAAAACAGAAGGGGTGATATTAGCAAAAAAAAAAAAAAAAATATTATTCCTTAGTAAAAGATTACAAATTGGATGAGGGAGGGTTTGTCAAAACACGGGCAACATTGAAAGAAAGACCTATGTGATCTTTTACCGGGGAATAATATATATATTTTTTATTTCACCCGTTTTGTTTTGGCAAAAGAATACTTACAGGTGGACTTATTACAATAACATGAACTTCAAAATAAGATCAACATAACAATAAAACCAAGATCTTAAAACTTGATGCCATTGAAATAACTATGCACTATGCTTGAGAATAAAAAGAAAAGTGGCGAAGATTATCTCAATCGGGCTTATTACACCTCACACCGAGTCACCATCATCCAATGGCGCGGGATCAATGGTCTAGTTTCAATCTCGAACTGGAAAAGCAAATTTCGGGCCAAACTATTTCAAATAACCCTTTTGTAATTTTAATTAAATATTGTTCATTGTATAAAATAGCACAGTCTTACTCATATTTTCCATAAGAATCTCTCAAAATATATCAAGTTAATATTTGCTTTGCTATTTACTCAATATATGGTCAATATATATCTAAGTCATATTTGACCACATGTCATAATTCAATGTTACCAAATCTTAACAAAAGGAATCCAAAGGGGTGGGGCATGCCACCCATGGGAGGCACATAAGTGCCCCACTTTCTAGAAGTTTGATGGGCCTATGTGCACAATGGGCCCCCCATGATATATTTTTATGCATTAAAAATCAATTAAATTATTTTTAGTATATTATTAAAATATTTATACTCTAGTAAATTCATTATTTTTAATTTTATAAATCAAAAAATTATAAATAAAATATCCAGTGGTTCATAAAAATTCAAATAATAAGTATAAAATAATTTATGTCATAAAACAAACATAATTAAATTAATTTGATGGGAAAAAGATTCATATGGTTTAGGAATTGAATCAACAATCATGGGGCACTTCACTTTCAACTGTGGACTACAGACCATACTTGCTTTATCATACCGACCCAATATTTTCCATGACCCACAGTCTAAGCAGGGACTTATTAGCGGATCACCAAAGTCTGGCCGATAAGCCACGTCGCAATCTCATTCTGTGGATTATAAGTCTTCCCTTAGAGAGGAGTCAAGGTCACCTAGACCTGATGCGACCACAGCTCTATGACTCAGGGGTATCTCTCATACATGTATACACTTCACCCTAAAAGATGGCTTATTTGTTTTTCCGATCGATTTATTGATATGCATGCTATATGATGACAAATGGATGACGTTTTGGCCCCCATCTCTGCAGGCCGCCATCACACACAAGTATCAAATAGTCCATTGGCTCACTCATCCGAGCATATGCTCTGACTTCATCAAGGGATGACCCACTAGAACCCTTCTCTGTTTATTCTCTATGCCCAAGTAACATGAGTTTTTTCCAACCGACTGGCCTAGATCATTAAGCACATATCAATATCTGTAAACACTTTTTGCATAGTATGGTCCATGAGGGACCACACCCCTACTTAGTTATGTTCCACTATATCAAATATTTTTATTACAAACACTCATAAGGCTTTTAAAAGCCACATAAACCCAGCATCTCTCACTTGGCTTTTGAAGGCTTTACATTCTCTCTCCCTCACTTTCTCCCATCCGCATCTCTCTCACATGTCTTACAAAAGCATTAGGGGCAACCCCCTTAGTTAGAGGGTCTGCAATCATTAGATCCGTGGATATGTAGCTAATCTCTATCTCTTTCAATCTCACCTCATTCCTCAAATGATAGAAATATGGTTTGATATGCTTGGAATTCTTATGAAACTGTGGCTCCTTAGATACGCAAATTGTCGTTGTGTTGTCGCATAAAATCCTTACTGCCTTACAATGCATTGGATGGAAATTGAGTTGATTAAGAAACTTCGTAATCCATACAGCCTCCTTTGTCGTTAGACAACATGCCACATATTAAACTTTCATGGTGGACAAAGACACTATATTATGTTCCTTTGACTTCCAAGAAACCGCACCCCCTTCAAGCATAAATATATATCCAGATGTAGACTTCGCATCATCTGGATCTACGAGATAGCTTGCATCTGAATATCATTTTATTGTTATTTCAGTCTCCCCTTTGTATGTGAGCGCATAGTTCATGGTCCCCTTTTAAATATATAAGGATTCTCTTAACAACCTTCCAATGCTCCTCCCTAGGATTGTTTTGGAAACGCCTAACCAACCTCATGATGAAAGACAAGTTATGTCTTGTTCCTGTCATGGCGTATATAAGGGACACAACTGTGCTCATATAATGCACTCTCTCTATGGCTCTTTTATCAATATCTTCGGTAGGATACATTTTATTACTGAGCTTCGTCTTTTTGTCAATTGGGGTTGACATAGGCTTACATTCAATCATGTCAAATTTTTCCAGTATTCTCTTGCAGTAGGTTGCTTGGAAAAGTTTGATAGTTTCCTCTATTTTGTTTCTTATTATCTTGATGCCCAACATATATGAAGCTTCTCCAAGATCCTTCATATCGAAGTGTTGTGCAAGAAAACTTTTCTTCTCTACTATTAGGGCAATCGAGCATAATAATTAGCTTATCATCTACATATAACGAACTAAAAACCACATCACTCCCACTGACCCTTTGATATATACAGTAGTCCTCATTATTTGTAGAGAACCTTGCAAGAAAAGGTTTCTTGAAATTTTATGTGTCACTAACGTCATTCTTGTTTTAGACTATAGAGGGATTTATTAAGTTTACACATTACTTTCTTCTTCCATTTTTTCTCAAATCCCATGGGTTGGATCATGTAAATTTCTTCCTCTAAATCACCATTCAAAAAGGCTCTTTTGACATCCATCTGATGGACCTCAAAATCAAAATGCGCTGCTACAGCTATTAGGATTCGGATGTATGGAAATTTGACAACAGGGGAAAGGGTCTCCTCATAATCTATTCATTCTTTTTGGGTGAAACCCTTTGCAACCAACTTAGCTTTATATTTTTTTTATTTTTCCTTTTGAGTTCAACTTTTTATTGAAAATCCACTTACAACCAATGACCTTACGTTTCCGAGGTAGAGGTACTAAATCCCACACATAGTTTTGGTTAATAGAAACATATTCATCTTTTATGACTTCTACCAAGTATTCCCTTTCAGGACAAGACAAGGCTTCATGGTAATTTTTAGGTTCAGAATCTAGATCCTTCTCATCTCTTTCAAGGTGTTCCCCCAGGTAGTCGAATTGTTTTAGGTATAGGGGAGCTCTACTGATTCGGTTACTTCGTCTTGGTTCGAGTTCAAGCTGAGGTTGATTGGAAGTTTCAGGTTTAGGTTCTCGAATAACATCTTTGTTTCTGGCCTCTTCAAAGAACTCTGCTTGTTTTTTACTCAGTCTTGCTTTAAGTAATTCTTTCTCGAAGAAGTGAGCATCGATGCTCTCAATGACCGCTCCTGTTTCAAGATTGTAAACTCGATACCTCTTACCATGCTTTGGGTAACCAATGAAAATGGACTCGACAGTTTTGGGTTGAAGTTTGGTCCTATTTTGGTGTGAGATGAGGACATGGGCTAAGCAACCCTAAATTCTCAGGTGATCAAAAGAGGGAGTACGACATGTGAATATTTTGTGAGAAGTAAATGGGGCAGCTTTTGTGGGAGTTCGACTAAGGATATAACATGTTATTGCCACAGCTTCGCCCCAAAAGTCTAGGGAAAGACTGACATGCCTTATCATACTCCTTACCATTTCAACCAAAGTCATATTCTGTCTCTCGGCTACACCATTTTGTTCGGGAGTATATGACATGGTGTACTGATGGATGATTCTATTTTCAACACAGAGTTATTTGAAAATGTCATATTAATATTCCCCCACTCTATCGGTTCTAAGGACTTTGATTTTTAAGTTGGTTTGATTATCTACCTCAGCTTTATATTCTTTGAATTTTTTTAGGGCTTTATATTTTGTGTGAATAAGATATACATGGCCATATCGCGAGTAGTCTTCTTTAAAAGTGATGAAATATATTTTACTGCTTTTTGTAGCCACATTCATAGGTTCACATATATTACTATGAATGATTTCTAAAATACTAGTAGCTCTTTTTACTCTGGTGGTATTTTTCCTTATTAATTTTCATTGCACACAAGATGTGCACACTTTCGATAAATTTCCCTTATAATTTTGAAGAATGCCATCATTTTCTAATCTTTCCATTCATTTGAAAATAATGTGTCCTAACCTCATATGCCATAGGGGTACATATAATTCATTAAGGGACGAGACATAAGCAATATTCTCTTTTATTTCAATGAAAAATAAGCGATCTACAAGACGTCCAATCATGACAAAATCATTCCCCTTCTTGACCACCACCTTCTCCCCAATGAAAGTGGTTATGAATCCAATCATAGATATCTTAAGAACTGAAACTAAACACTTCCTCATTGCATGAGCAAAAAGTGTTTGCTTTAGGATCAATGTGCTCCCACCCTTTAATTTCTGCTCGAAATCTCCAACTCCAAGTACATGAGTTTTCTGATTACCTCCCATATAAATATATTGTTGTCCTGGTCTCATGGCAGTAAAAGAACGGAAACCTTCCATGGGGTTTGTGACATGAATACCAAGAAGCTCCCTTGGGGTCAGTTAGCAAAGTCTCAAATACCATACAAGTCAGTTCTTTGTTGGTCCCTCCAAATTTATTGAACCGACAATTATTGGCTATGTAGCCCACCTTCTTACAGAAAAAGCAAGTCATAGTTTCTCTTTTTCCTCATTTATTACCGAAGTATCTCTTTCTAAAATATTTTCTCTTTCCAAAATGTTTTCTACCTTTTCCTTTCTTAGGTTTAAGAGAGGGTGGAGATCTTACAATGTGTACGGCTTCCCTTGGAGGTGTTGTCAGTGCTTGCCTTGAGTTCCTCCTTTCCTCTTCTACTTTGATCGTCGTGATGAGCTCCTCCAGCTTTAGAGCCTTTCTTCTAACCGAGAGGGAAGATACAAAAGTTTCCCATAAATTAGGAAGTGATTCATGAGATGAATCACTTGTCAGTAGGTTTTATGTCGGTGTCTTCTAACTCTCTGACTAGTGCACGAAAGATGTGCACATGATCTGCAAACTTGGTACTTTTTGCCATTTTTAACTCATTATACATTATCATAGCCATGGTTTGCTTCATGAGAGAGGGTTCAATATACCACCTCTCAAGTTTTTCAAAGATTCCACTTGTATTATAAATGGACTCGTACTCGGAAGCATACAAGTTGGTCATAACACATAAAAGAATGTGCTTGCATCTCAAGTTCATGATCTGCGAATTGACATACTCATCTTTAGTTTCTTGAGATGAGTCGTCAGTTGAACGATGAGGATGATGTTCACAGAGTATCTCATACAAGTTGAACATACCGAATCTTTCTTTTTCAAGAAGCATAATTGGTCTCATCAAACCTTTCGGTTTTTAGGATCTCTGAGATGAAGGTACGAGTAGCCATATCCTTTTAATTCTCAAACAAAAAATTGGAAAAGACTCCTAATGGCAATCAAGTAACTAAGCTCTGAAACCAATGAAAGAAAGACCTATGTGATCTTTTACCGGAGAATAATATATATATATTTTTATGTCACCCCTTTTATTTTGACAAAAGAACACTTACAGGTGGTGTTATTACAATAACATGAACTTCAAAATTAATCAACATAACAATAAAACCAAGATATTAATACTTGATGCTATTGAAACAATTATACACTATGCTTGAGAATAAAAGATAAGATTGCAAGAAATAAAAGAAAAAATGCCGGAGATTACCTCAACCGGGCTTATTACACCGCACACCGAGTCACCACCATCCGATGGGGCGGGATCAACGGTTTAGATTCAATCTCAAACCGGGAAAGTAAATTTCAGCTAAACTATTTCAGAGAACCCTTTTTGTAACTCTTCAAGCCTAGATCCTAACCCCAAAATATTTTGACATACTTCCCAACCCTTACCATATAAGATGAGAGAGAGTGGGATAGACCTTAGGGTTGGGGCATGCCCCTGCTATGACTAAGAGAGAGAAGATCTAAAGAGAGAGAGTGAGAGGAGAGAGAGTGGGGTGTGCCTCTTAGAGGAAGGAGAGAGAGTTGTGAGAGAGAGAAGAGCGAAGGTATAGAGAATAGGGGGTACACCCCTATTTATAGTGAAAAATTTGGTCTAGGGCTTTACATAGTTTGCCTCTTAAGTGATATTGAACATAAATTATCAATCAAGGGTGATTTGTGGGATGAGAAATTTGAGTCATCCATTTTATAGATGGGCCATCAACATTATAGAAGGTGCATGAACCCTCATCCCCTTTTTTTAAATCATTTTCCCATCAATAGAAAATAGGTCAAATCAATTTAAATTAAATATTGTACATTCCATAAAATAGCACAATCCTACTCATATTTTCCATAAGAATCTTTCAAAATATATCAAGTTAATATTTGCTTCAATATTTACTCAATATATGGTCAATATATATCCAAGTCATGTTTGACCGCACGACATAATTCAATGTTACCAAATCTTAACAAAAGGAATCCAAAGGCATGGGGCGTGCTACCCATGGGAGGCTCATAAGGGCCCCACCTTCTAGAAGCATGGTAGGCCCATGTGCACAATAGGCCCCCCATGATATATTTTTATGATTTAAAAATCAATAAAATAATATTTAGTATATTATTGAAATATTTATACTCTTGTAAAATCAATATCTTTAATTTTATAAATCTAAAAATTATAAATAAAATATCCAGTGGTTCATAAAAATTCAAATAATAATTCTAAAATAATTTCTATCATAAAACAAACATAATTAAAATAATTTGATGGGAAAAAGATGCGTACGGTTTAGGAATTGAATCAACAATCATGAGACACTCCACCTTTAACTGTAGACTACAGACCACACTTGTTTTATTAGACCGATCCAGTATTTTTCATGACCCACAATCTAAGCACGAGCTCATTAGTGAATCACCAAAGTCTTACCAATGAGCCAAGGGGTCACAATCTCAATATGTGGATTACAAGTCCTCCCCTATAAAGGAGTCAAGGTCACTTAGACCCGATGCGATCACAACTCTGTGGCGCATAAGGGTATCTCTCGCACATGCATACGCTTTACCCTAAAAGGTGACTTACTTGTTTTTCCAAATGATTTATCGATATGCATGCTGTGTGACGGTATATGTATGAGGCTTTGACCCCCATCTCTGTAGGTCACCATTACACACAAGGGTCACACAGTTCTTCGGCTCACTCATTCGGGCATATGCTCCGACCTCTTCAAGGGATGACCCATTAGAACCTTTCTCGATTTATTCTCTATGCCCAAGTAATATGGGTTTTTTCCAACCGACTGGTCTAGATCATTAAGCACAGATCGATATATGTAAATATTGTTTGTATAGTAAGGTCCATGAAGAATCACATTTCGACTTAGTTTATGTTCCACTATATAAAATGTTTTTATTACAAGCACTCATAAAACTTTTAAAGACCACATAAACCCAACAAACAGGACCTGACAAGACATGAACATAGTCCATGTGCATGAGGTGGTAGATTGTACACCTAGTTGAGCATGTGTATTAACCATAATTGTCAAGTGAAGTATTTGAATTCAACTTGTGTAACCGTTCCCAAATAAGGGTTTGTGTAATGGGTATAAGCCTTATGAGAGGAAGCAAGAGGGCATTTAGTGGGCCTGCGTGGACTTTGCGAATCATGTAAAATTCATGCATGTTGGGACATGGATAGTACTTAGCCATGGAGTCAGTTGATTAGACGCTTTACCCTCCTTAATGACCTATGTAGTTAATCATTGATGGGGCCAAGGGCTGGTGCAACGGCTATGCAAATTGGTTGGCAGTAACAGGACTTGACTTTATAAATGAGGGTGAGTTTCTAAGTGCATACTTAGGTTTGTACAAACCCGTAGCAAAGAAACATTACATCCTAGGCTCAATTTCTATACCCTATCATGGATAGAGACCTCTCCCTCCATTGACTCGAATAAAAATAAAAAATAAAAAATAAAAAAATAAAAAGAAAGAAGAAAATAAAAGAGGAAAACAACCACGAGGAGCATTCAGAACTGCATACAAGCTAGTGTACAGAGGTAATTGAAGTGACATCTATTCATTTTCTATTAATTTTATGCGCCTTGCGTCATTGCTGACTCCATTCCTCTTGTATGTGCTTGTAGAAGGCTTGCCTCACCTTAGTATGAATCCCATTTTTGCTTGGGGCTATGTGAAAAATTAGGCCCCCTTACACCTGGAAATGTCCAAACATGTATTCATTTCATATAGCCAAAAGATGTCATGTTCCTACGAGAGAATACTATCTATTTACTCCCTCAAGTAAAACCCAATACTAATTTAACCATCCCATATTTTGGTGAGGAAACATTGTCAAACCATAGACTAACTTCAAAACAGAAAATTCCAAATTGTATGCTCTATGCATTTGAAAAAAAAACATGTCTCAAAATTGAAACGAGACTGTCCAATTTTTAAGTGTATAAAACTCAAAATTCAAATTTTCTCTTTTTTAAAAATAATTTTTAAGTAATTCCTAAAAGGGAAAATAAGGGTTTGCCTTTACCTTATTTCGAAAAGATATTAAACGTTTTGAAGTGTCAAGCATTTGCTAAGACAATTTACACGTAGAAACCTTGTATGGAGATTGATCAAAAGATGTCAAAAAGTATATCCGATCTCACCGAAATAGCCTCCCCATTGTGGAACCCTTTTTGCCCCAAAAAAATATTATTCTCATGTCTATTTACTCCCTCGTGTAAAACCTAATCAGAGTGAACTTTAGAATATCAAATTTTGGGAATATAATCTATTCAACTCGTCAACTAATCTGGATAGAATTTTTTTTGAAACTGCACTCTCTATGGGCTTGGTAAAAATAATGTCATTGAATAGAGAGTCCAATTTTCAGAGTGCGAGATCTAAATGTTATTCAAATCTTTTCTTTTGAAAACAATCCCTAGTGATTCTTAGGTAGTTCCCAAAATTTCAAATTGAAGAGATTCTCCCAAGTGGGTGTCCTAACCGAGGGAGTAGATGTACACTATGCTCCCACGGGTCCAAATTCGAGAAATACTTGTACTAATAAAAAACACGGCATAGATCGTCCCATTTTTGTCGTGTAAAAAATTTCAATAAATGTGAGTTCAGTGTTTTTGCTTATGACGAAAACTAATCCTTGGTTTTTGCAGGGAGTTAGAGAGGGAGGAGGAGAAAGTAATGGACAATGGTATAAGGTATTGGGAGATGAGGGTAGGGGGAGGGGCCATGCCTAAGACGGGGGATCTAGTGGTAATAGACATGGTTGGAAGAATTCAGGGCACAAAAACTGTGTTTGTTGACACATTTGCATCCAAGAAGCCCATAGCTTTGATCATGGGTTCGAGACCCTACAATAAGGGCGTGTCTGAAGGGCTTGAGTCGGTGCTGCGAACAATGAGGAGTGGTGGAAAGAGAAGGGTTGTCATCCCTCCGAACCTTGGCTTTGGGGAGCAAGGTGCAGACCTAGGCTCAGGTGTGCAAATACCCCCTTCGGTTACACTTGAATATACTGTGGAGCTTGATAAAGTTTCCATTGCACCAGCTTGAGAAAGGTGCTTTTGCCCTGGAATAGGTGGAGTTTGAGAAGGCACTGCTTTGGAAACAATAGAATTCCGACCTTATGCTTGAGTTAATAATGAGACATCTTGAGTTTCATTCCTACCGTGTGTAGGAGACCTCTTCCTTGTTGAGCTACCATAAAAACAAAGGATAGTGGGTGTGCTTTTAAGTTTATTGTCAATGTAAAATCCATATCACCAAGCAATAATATTTCACATCACCAAGCAATAATATTTGCTCACTCTGCCATCAAAATTTCACAATAAGGTAAGATATGTTTACTGAACTGGAGCTATTTCGCTCGAAACTTAAACATTAGACTATAATGAAGTCAAGAAGCCTGCTCCCAAATGACCAAACAAACAAAACGTCAACAGTTTTTGTTTCCATGGCCAATTTCTTTACACTAACAACCGTAAAATACAAATGGTAATTGGGATGCATAGAAACTATGGCCCCATGTAACGAGTGTGATTTTCTTGCCTCTCCCCAACTGGTGGTCAATAGCCATTTGCACTGTCCAAGTAAATGACGGGTGGAGATTCATCCCAAATTTGAGTGAGGGGAAACTGGCATTGGTAGCCCGTGTTCTCAGACTCTCAATGAAGGGATGAATATGTATGTGTTGCACATATTTTTCTGCACCATAAAGCCCATTTCAAACCAGAGGGCAGGTACACAGAAAATGGCTAAAGGGCTACTTTATCAAGCCTCATTAGTAAGTTTTGGCAATCGTTCATGCACAATTTGTCCTTGACCACCCTAAGCTAGATCAGCCTAGGGGTGCGATAGAACGGACTAGGTAACTTTGATCCAATAAAAGGCTCGAAATTCACCCGATAAGGGGAGTTTTAAAGCGATTCTTATGCCAAAATGAGCTAAGATCAAGGCCTATCGCTTTCTGGTCATGAGGAGTCAAGAAACCGGTAAAAACCACCAGAAAATAAAGATCAAGTGTATTTTGGATTCAAGAAGACATAAAGGTCAAGAACTTCATCGATTCTCAGATTTTTTAGATTAATGTTTTGCAAAACGACTGTAGAAGCCGGATCCACAGATCGGCCATTTGGTACAAAAAGCAAATGAATAAGACCCTTGTACCATAGGCATGGGATGGGGAATCCCTTGTGAGGAAGTAGGGTGAAATTTTGTACATTGTGGATTGTGGATTGTCATTTTTTGAGTTTGGGCAGAACACAGAACTGATTATCCACCCATCTTTCTTACAAAAAGTTAATAATCTACACCACCATATAAAAGGTGAAGCATCCCATTTTTAAATGAGGAGAACATCGGTGCAGTTTTGCAACCTGAGTTCGGGAGAGGGAGAGGAGCCTAGATGAGAAACCCTAACACTAAGTGTAGCTTTGGTTAGTTCTCTACACCCAAACCCTAAACCTAGTCAAACAAACTACCTAAAACTAACCCTCACAAAAAATGTGCAAGATCACCTAACCTGAAAACCCTCTAAAATCTTAGGATATTAGGGTACCGAGTTGAGAGAGAGGGATGAGTGTTCCGTTCTATTCTTTAAAAATTCACACAAAAAAAAATGATGTATTCTATGCATCTCTAATGGAAAAATGCCCAATTATATAGAGCTCTAAGATGCCACGTATTTACTGTTTAAGTGGTTACATGCACCATCAAGATCACCACCCTTAATATTGACGATGTTGTTCATCTCTTCAACAACTAATTATCATTGAATGTCCTACACGTGTCATGATCGCAAGCGCCATGATCGCAAAGCACTACCATTAATTATAGTATCACTACTCACATGGGTGTGGGATAAGAGGGTCTCATAGTGTCATTACTATATATATATATATATATATATATAAGTAA
>NW_006497560.1:857519-899238 GCF_000471905.2 Amborella trichopoda | reverse complement strand
CTATATATATATATATATATATATATATATATATATTAGAGTTTTGTTAAACGACACCACTTATGGTATAGACAAGTAGAGTGCTCACACATTTTTAGACATTTAGTACCCTTATCTTATAGTATAATAACTTTTGTTTAAGAGTATTTTAAATAATTAGTCAAAGATAAACTAAAAATTACTAATAAAAACAAAAGCATTTAATAACAATAGTGGACAATGACATCATCGATATGGTGTGTGACTTCACTAACCAGATGTATTAATTTTTTTTAAGTATTAATAGAATAATATTATTTTTTTATAAAAATATCCATTCTACCCTTCTAAATGACCAAAAATACCCCTACTTGAAATACTTTGTACTACCATTCAAAGGTATTTTAATGTCAAAAAATATTGAACACTTTAAAAGTCTACTCCACCAAATAGTGGAGCCTAACAATATATATATATATATATATATATATATTATTCTTCATTTTTCTATATCTTGAACCAAACTAAAATCGACCCTGCAGGTCTCTAATCAGGTCCAAGTCCAACTGACTTGGACCCAACCCAGGTCCTAGTCGGATCTAAGTTGGACTTAATTGAGTCGAGTCTGCTTCTACCTAACCCATGTGCAACCTTAGTAGTCAAAAGCTGTTCCAAAGGAATCCATTTCGACTATTGGAGGACGACCGTCAGCAAAATACTCATGGCCTGCTGGGACTTGCACTCGGAGACTCAGAAAGATCGAATGCTGCCCAAAAACCTGACAGACCCCAGGAGCACTGCGTTACATTTTGGAAGACCCTTGAATCATGCTCAAGAAGACGAAAGCCGCAGTCCAATTTTCTTGGCAAGACATCGGCGAGACTGACACTCTAGCCAAGCAAGGAGTAGATAGAGCATAACTTCACACTTACTCTCTGACCCTATTCGGCAGTCTCTCTCATAGACTTGCTTGGTAATAGATTTTAACCTTACATAATCAATTTTGATTACACAATAATGATATTACAGTTAACATTCAGAAAATAAAAAACATAAAGCACATCTTAGAGACTGATATTATTGCTGCCTAAATTAACCGCAATAAGGATTTAAGTTTTTCTCTTGGTAGTAAATAAAGATTAAACTTATAAGAATCAGCAAAACACTAGGAGAATACATTCCTTTATGCAAGTATAGCAGAAGAAATCAACTTTCTACCATTGAACAAATCAAATCTGATGGCATTTTGGATAATTTTATCCTCATTTGTAATCAAAGTTGCCTGCCCCCACAGTTATGGTCTTTCCATCTGCATAAATCTGGCTCGCTTGACCAGTTATTTCGCCCTCCAACCACCGATCGTCACAAATCCTTTCAAGCAGATTGCCTTTGAAAACACGTATCATAAAGCCATACCCCCATTCCCAATGTGAAGGTTGATGGGAGCGTGATTTTATCACAAGAAACATTTCTGAACTTGACCTGGTAACTCAAACACCCAATACCTACCCATAAATTTGATGGAACCAAAACAAATCCCAAATTTCTCCAAAAGAATCTGTATGCAAGAAATGGAGAATGAAGAGCAAAGAATTTACACTTGGAACTGCCCAATCAACTGGAAACCTTCATCAATACAATGGGGATGGATAACTAACAAGCCAAGAATTTACAAAAACCACTGAAATAACACCCACCAATCCCAAAAAATATATGAACCCTCACAGAAGGCAGAGGGCAACTTATGAACATCGATGCTTTGAGAGCTCCAAGATGTTAGCTCTCTCATCCATTTGTCATGAATCATCAACCTCAGTTGTTGTTTGAACCAGGTTGGCCCACCGGGTTGTTTCCAGATGTCTGTCATTTGGCTGGCTGGTTTATCTGTTGCGCCCTTGTCTAGTAACAGATGTGCTTGTCATGGGCTTCTGCAACGGTTTCAAGGCTGCCATGATTTCAGAAAATGAAGGCCGCAATTTTGGATCTCTGCCAAAGACATGCATTTCAAGGGTCAGTTGAGCATATGGACATTGAACATCCTCATTCATAGATGGAACACACTTGCTGGAATATGAGGAGTTTCACAATGTAGAACTCTTTATACTAATCCCAAGATTCATTGAATTAGCTCTAATCAACAATAATTTCTTTTGGTAAATCTGTTTAGCAGAATGGATTGCTAACTTTCTAATAGATAGGAACATATTTACATTATATTATGGGTGTGGTTTCCATAAGGTTGCAACCTTAAACAATCCAACTAAAGTGCACCTTCAAATTTTATCATAATATATAATTTTGATGTAAAATGTTCTTAGTATTATTTCAAAATCTATTTTTAGATCTAATTATAACATTTTAAATTCCAAAAATGATTAAAATCAAGTAGATCTATAAACATATGAAAATCTTGAAAATTGGCGGTGTAGATAATACGTTGTAAGATGCACTATTTCTGAGGCTCAAAATCTTTTTATTTTTCATAGTCATACATCTCGATGTCAAGATGATCAATCACAGGGTTTTTCAACATTAAAACAACCATTTTGATGGATTTTTGAGGTGAATCCCTAGTTCTACATTTTAAGGTTGCAACCTTACATAAACTTTTTCCTTATATTATTGTCTTTCTTTTTCATACATTATAATATTGTCTTTCTTTTTCATACTTACTTAAGAATAAAGGTCAAGAGGTCAACAAATCCTTTTGAGAACCAAAGCAAACAACTAAGCAAAACCGTCACACCTTTGAGCACAAGAAGTCAACAATTATGGGAGATTATATATGTCTAGGTATGCTCATAAATTCAAGAACTAAAGTTGTATAAATAGAATGCAAATATGCAGAATTGCATATTGTGCTCAAAAGGTCACTTAGAAACCAACAGCAATTTATTTAAAAGAAAAACTACTACCATAGACAGGTGAAACGAACTTAATCCTTCCACTTTCGATTCAAACCGTAGTTGTCAGGTGCGGGTGCATTCCCAGGAGTGGGAGCTGCCTCGGATCTGCAAAACCATGGATTGCTGGAAGCTCTTTATGATTAGGATTGTTGTCCGTACGATCCTATATGAAGGGAGCAATCCTTGTCACAGGGAAGCGCGATTCCATGAGGAAGGAATCGCAATAGTAAGTTTTAAGGGATAGAGAATGGTGTGGGTTCACAGTACCATTGGATACAAACCTTAACCAATGTATATGAATCAATGCCAAGTAGAGAAAACATCATATGCACTACATCATACACTTGAGAACCGTGGTTCCAACCTGCTGGGACGGAGGATCACAATATAGGGATCCACATTCCATCCAAGATCCCTACCTGGAATTGTGGGATCGAGGTCCTGAAGTGGGCCCGTGACCTTTCCTACACGGTTCCAGCAACTATGATTCGAAGAAATCTCAACCAAAAACCACTCATTATATAAATTCATAGTGGAGGAATTCAAATCCAGTTCCCAATCGTTTCCTCCTATCTTTCCATGCATATAAGGGTAAAAGGTTCCACGAGGCCCTGCAAACACTTTTGGAATTGGAGATCCAAGCCCAAACATACTAGCATAAAGGAAAATTATGTCAACGTTTATTATATTGTGCACAAAAACATGGGAATCATATTATATTAGCAAACTAATAGAGAAATCTCACTTGTAGTTGAAACATGCAGAGTCGTATGATTAGGAAAAACGTGAGGTAACATGATAAACACAGTGATCTTTACATGGGGCGCAAATCTAGATCTCAGCCTACCAGACTCAAAATCCTCAATCACGTAGGTAGGAGAATGGAAGTGTGGATTGTCAGAGTAGCAACATGTAATCTTTTTAACTCTGAACCATCACAAGCACGAGGGCACAAGATATGTCACAACCTTATCAACAATAGATGCTACAAAAAAAGAAAAACATTGCGTTACACCCCAAATCAGAACCTGACAACTAATCTGCAAGAAGGAATGGAATGGTAAATTTCCAATGTATCTGCTCCAGAGCTCATTTGAGAAAGAAACATTGGTCATAGTAGTGATTGGGTTTGGGAAAGGTGCGTTCCCACTAAAGTTCTCAATTTTCTAATGGACATTCGTTAAGGACCTTGTTTTCCGAGATGAGAACATTAGTGTTGGGGATGAAATGGCTGCAAGATGTTATGGTTCCTTCATGAGAAGGGTGAAGAGAAACATTTGTGTTTCGAGAGCCTCTCTAAAATCAAATTTGGATGGTAGCCAGAATGACAAAAAGGTTAAATGACTTCTAGATAGTACAGGAAACTATTCGAAAACAGAATTCAAAATTGAAGTCATAACTAGAAAGACACATTTGTAGGGTCACTATATTATCAGGGTTTCATCCATGTTATACGACCAAACCATAGCTTAGCATCAAATGTATTCAAATATATCATTTTCAATTTGAAACCATGGAGAAAACCAATATCATGTCCTGCGCACAAGTAAATAGGAAAATACGAACAGATAAACAGATTCAGTAAAGGCATCATGCAACTCTTGCTTGTTTTATCCCAGGCTCCGTTATCTGCCTTCTTCCATGCTGACAAATAAAAGGCAGTATTGAAGTTCTATGTATCAAGAAATAGAAAGATGAAATAATGAATATACGTTTTAACGACTATATGACTTATTGATGCTACAATTACAAAAACAATCCCAATTTCACATAGAGCACGGACCTTGCATTATATATACATTATCTTAAATACAAAGGAGAAATTACAATATGACACATTGGTGCCCATGGAAAGGAAAAGTATACAAAAGAGACTATTTACTCTTAGCAAGGAGGTCACAATTATTCTTGTCCTTTAGATTTCAAATTGGATGGTTGTGAGCATGTCATTGACTAGACTCAAAACTTCCAAAAAAAATAATTTCCCCAACTTCAAGACACACCCCAAGCCATCCAATTTGACATCTAATAGCTAAGAATAATTGTGACCTCCTTGTAAGAAAGATAAATGGTCTCATAGCATACAATCCCCTTGCAAAAACTACAATTCTATATGGCTAGACTTACAATGATATTCAGGCATTTACAAATATGTTGATGATGTTCAGAAAGCTAAGTTACAAAGAGCGCATGGAAAGAGTTCATGACTTAAAATTATCGAATACAGCCTTGCAAACATAGTGTGGATATTATTTTGCGAGGGTAAATCATAATGCTCACGTTTGCCAACATTTCCTTATTATATCACCAAGCACGGGATCCATGTCATCTGGAATGTCAAGGCGACGATGCTGAAACCCAACAGCACCAACAACCTGCATAGGGTTCATTCCACCCCAAGGCTGTTGCATCGTGGCAAGCTCCCATAGTATTACACCGAAGCTATAGACATCACACCTGCAAGTAGCAAACCAAGCCATAATGAAATCAAAATTAAATACTTTTTAAAAACAATGACATCTCAATCATGGCAGGACAAGTGATGGCTCACTTCTCATCCGAAGGTTCATTTCGTAGAACTTCAGGGGCCATCCATTCAGCCTTAAAAGCAAGAAAATAGGAAATTAGTGAGTGACAATAATCATATTAAAAAAGTGGAACCCAACAATCCAAATTGGTTATCAATTCCCTAGAGAACAGCAAAACAAGGACCCAACAAAATTAATTTGTCACACATGCAATTCAACACGGACTAGACATAAGTTTGTCGTCATGAAACTTGATGTGCAATTATGAGACAAAAAGATGATATGGTCTATGTATGAAATGAAAGATGAGAATATAGAAAAGATGAGTCCAGAAGATTACAAGTTCAATCCATGTGTCCACATTTTTCATCCATGTACGGATAAAAGTGAACAGAGAACTATCATGAGTGCCGTTATGTGAGGTATAACAATGGATCACAGAGCTGTAGAGAAAATATGGTTGAAAATAGAAAAGAGAATGGAATAAGATATTATGTAGAGCAATCAAGAACATAAGAAAGACCAGAACAACTTAGATCTGATGGATACCTGGAGAAGCTGCTAATTGGAGGTTTTCAACTGCTTCCAGAAAGAGAAGTCTATCAATTTTAACTGATAGCACCAAATCATGATCATTCTTAACAAGGAGACCTTTAGTCCAAAGGCCTAGGGTAAAACCCCCATGAAAGACAATGGTCTATACAATATCTCTACATTGACGCAGGTGTAACCCAATCAATATAAGCCGATACATGGAAACATAGCATAGGTTGCAATAAAATTACACTTATTTGAAGAATGATTTACCATAAGAAGAATCTCGTTGATTAAATGTTCGACAGCACACTGGTTTCCGCTTCCCTCTTACCTAAGGCACATCAGCTAATTAAAGGGACAACCCTCCGCTGCAGATGATCCTCAGCAAAAGACATGGACACAAGCTTTGTGAGCAAGAATTGATGTGGGGCACTCCGATTTACACAGTATTGGGCTCTTGAAAGAGCAAACTGAGAAAACCCCTGAAGGAGCCAAACCATCTATCAACCCATGAACAAGGGAGGAATGTGGAACTAAACTGGTTCAACAGGGACAGTGTCATTGGTTTCCTCCATGACGTATCCTCTAAAATTTGGAGCCCACAGTCTCCGCCCAGCTATGATCTCAAAAGATTGTGCCACCGAGGCCTCAGGCGCACTCACCACTGCAAAAAGTCCGGCAGAGGCTAACTGCATGGTGCTATTACAGACCCATAAGTCCTTTCAAAGGCGAATCCTATGACCATGCTTGGCCCTGAATTGAATGGGATAAAATTGGCAAAAAGACAAGATATTCCCATCCAGGCTCCGGAAGCCCGACCATAAGCTCTCCCATTAGGAAGCCAGCCTAATATCCAGACCATATTTATGGAGAATCACTGTTTGCTAAAGGCATCCCTCTTGACAACCACAGTGCCATAACCATTTCCCTAAGACACCTAAATTACACATTGTTGGGGTTCTTATACCCAATCCACCTTCAGCATTAGGCCCGCAACCCACCTCCCATTTTACCAAGTGGAACTTGTGAGATCCACCACTCCCCAACGAAAGGAAGTTCCTCATACCGGCTATTACAAATTGTCGCTTTAATGAGGGTTGTTATACCTCTAAGTGATAAAAACCTACATCTCAAGGCAGCAAGACCCCGCTCAAATCGTTCCACCACTTGTCCCACAAAGCCTTTGGAGGCTTCCCAATGCATAGGGGGAGTATTTGCTGGGGAGGCTATAGACACCACACCTATCCTTCTAGCTGACTGTTAGACCAACGCAGGGCCAGCACAATTTTCATTTTGGCCATGTTTATGTTAAGTCCTGTTTATACCTCAAATACTCTCAAGAATAACCAAGAGTTTGAGAGACAAAATCCCAATGTTGAAAACGTCACCACTGATACTGAGTCAAAAGGAAGTCTTTGTGGAGTAGAATCAAGAAAGATTATCTTTGTCTTGCCTCGGCTTTCCATGTCTACGAGAGCTTATCTCTACCTTTCATTCTTTTTTCAGAAATCCCCTTCCCTTATTGTTTTTCTCTCTTTATTGAGCCTTATTTTACTAATTTATTTTATTTTATTTTCTTTCTTCCATTACTATTTGTCTTCCACACTACTTAACACCCAAAAGCGAGGACAGTTCTGATTTTCTTGGCTGACTCCTTTTTCTTTCTCCACATCTATCAGCTGAGTTTTAAAACCTCAAAACAAGTAAAAAGAAACACATCCACTTCCAGTTAAATCAAAGCAAGGGGGACATTCCTCTGGTCAAGCCAAAAATAAATAATCAATAAAAAATGAGAGAGGAAACAAAAGGGAAAGGAAAAAGAGAAACAGGAAAGAGGGGTTTGTTTGTCTAAGTAGTGAGCCAATTTCATGTCAAAGGATGGAAAGAGGCATCAAGCTCCTTATTGTCAACATTGAACTTGGCTTGTCTCTTTCTTTTCTTTTGGTTTCTCCAAAAACTATTCTCTTATCCATTCTTCCTACAAATAAATAATCAATGCATAGCTTCTTTCTTGTATTGTTTTGGAAATCGTAAAATTGGTGATAATGAGGTTATCTGTAGAAATGGTAGAATCGACCAACATGATAAATTCGCTTACTTGTGTAGACAACCCAAGTAATATCATTGTAATGCCGCAAACAAATGGCTCAAATATCCAACATTGGTCACAAGCTCTGTAGTTATTTCCTGAAGGTAAGTGGTTGTACGGATATGTTGACGTCATTTCCTTTCAATGTTTCACTAAGAGAATGTTACTGTAATGTAGCAAAGAAGTGGTACAAATCATCTCTAATGGTAAAAGCTGTTAAAATGCTTCACTAAGAAAAGTGGTCATGGGGATACTTGGATGCCCAGAAAGCATCATATCTTTTTTGCCTTCCCACTAATCTAAAAAACACTTCATTGGAAAATTAAAAACCAGGAAATCATCTCAATGTTACTGATCCACTATAACAGTTGCTCATCTGTCTATGGGTACAGCCGCAGCCCCCAGAGATCCACAATCATTGAGAACCCTTCTAATATCTAGGGAATGCAGTAAGGTGTTCCCATTTGAACAGAACTGCATAACAAGCAAAAAATCCCTTCATATTATAGAAAGATTTGTCATACCATCAACCAATACTAATCTAAATACTCCCATACAGACACTCCCAAACATCATTTAGGAATTGAAAAAGTTCAACACATTAGTAATGAATATATTATAATTGTTTCATAATAGATCTACATAACATAAAGAAACTTCATTTTTCTTCGGAACAAACTCCAGGAGTGTTTCTCAGTATGTGTTCTACATGAAAGACAAATGAGGCAATGTTAGGATTTTGTGGCCATTTAAATACCTTATGAGAGCATGTACTGAAAATATATAATGAATTATTGACTCCAGCGGGAGTATGGTCCAGCTTGGAGTGTAGGGCATTGATAATGTCTTAGACTCACATGAGTTTTGACTGGCTGACTCAATGTGAATTCCAAAACCTGTAATCCTGAGCATCGTGCAAGCATAACTGATAAGGGTTTCGATGTAGAGTTATCCCTCGATGAAGTCGGAGATATGCCCAGGGGACATGGATTTGACCCTTATGTGTGATGGATGGCCTAAGAGGACAAGGGCCTAAATCCTCATCATCACCATCACACGACATGTACACTAGATAGCCGTCCAGGAAGAAAACCGTTGGATACAGGTCTGTGACGTATATGTGCAAAAGAGATGACTCCCTGCAACACTAGACTATGTTGGAAGGACCCATGGAGCATACTGCTGAAATGGGCCCCGAACTTGTCCTCAAGGAGGGACCAGTAATCTATGGTCTATAATCGTATCTTCTCCACTTATTGGATGACTTTGATGGTCCAATCATGAACCCCTACGATGGGTTGTGGGTCATGGGATTGGTTGGGTCAATTTGGGAAGGTGCAGTGAGATGCAGTCTCTAGAGATGATGGTCCTCAGTGTTTTTGTCGCAATCCTAACTCTATAGATGCAATTCCCATCAAACTTTCTTAGATATGTTTTAATATGTTTTAATTATTTTCTCAGATAATTAAAATGAATTTTTAGACCTCTCTAGGTATTTTATTTTAATGAAATATGATTTTTAAATAGAGAAAAATCAATTTCCTGGATTTATTTTAACCAGAAAGAAAAATAAAATATTTAGAGGTTTTATAAAAATTATTTTATTATCTAAAAATTATTGGGGGGCCCATTGGGCCGACCATATCGTGGGGGTGTGAGGCCCACATGGCCACCCACCTCCTTCATACTTTCCTAAATTGAAAGATGGCAATTATGCCATATGTTGACTAGATATTTTAGGAAACTTTTTCATGTAGATTTTGATTGATTTGAAAATAGGAAGGTGTAAGAAATTAATTGTGATTGATTTCAAAATAGGATGGTGTAAGAAATTGATTGTGATTGATTTAAAAATAGGAATGTGTAAGAAATTAATTTTGATTGATTGATTACTTTCTCTGAACAAAATATTTGATGGGAATAGAGTTATGGAAACTGAGGGATAAGGTTCAACATCATCCCTTTAATCATGATGGCTGATTTAGGGAATGAATGGTCGAAATCTCTTCACCTCATAGGTCTCCAAGATCAAAGGCCGAGATTAAACTTCATGATGATGGCAATAACCCTAGAAATACTAGCTATGCGGGTTCTATTTCTTATCTCTCTATCTCTATCTCTATCTTTCTCTCCAAGCAACCAAAGGGGGCGTACCCCACTCAAGCCTTCTCTCTCTTCTTCTCTCATCCAAATTAGGGTTTAGGAAAGAGTTAACCTTAAGAAGTGGCACGCCCAAGCCACACAAGCCCTAGCCCTAGGTCCATGCCTTATGCTCATGTGTTGAGCCCTGGTCAAGGAAATCCCATGTGATGCTCTCTAAGAGTTTTGCCTAGGCTTCCCTAATCGTGTTATGTGTTCTTGAACCAAGATCCCGTACGCCATTGGTGGACGAGACCCGGTTTGGGGTGTACAAAGTCCTAAGGGGTAACCTGCGGCAAGGTACGCATTGTTTCATATTCCATACTTCTGTTGCGTCCATTCTTTCTTATGTAATTTTCCGTTCTACATGATGAATGTGTTTTTTCTTTTAATGGCATGTAAGTGAGAGGTCTTGGCTTTTTCATTAAGTCAAATTATATTTTGGACACTTGTAAGTGATTTGGGTGGCAATACATATAAAAGAGTAAAACATTTAATAGATATTGACTTGCCCGGTCACTTAGTCCACCTTTCAGGCAGTTGCTACATTTTCCATAACTGATGTTTTAGATTAGTATTTGTTCTTTCCATTAAAAAGAGGCCTCAACCAAAAGAACTAGAAACCAGAAGAGGAATGCATGGTCATTCAGTAAAAGAATTTGAGAGGTAAGATCTAATAAACTATAAATATATCTTCAGTAGGTATATCAAGATAGTCCCTCTTTTAATGTGTATGTTGCCATTAGTCGATAGGATGGCTCAAACTAGAGCCCAAAGTGCACTAGGTTAGAAGTCCCAATTTGCAATCTGCTTTGGGAACTTTTATCAAATATGGGGCTCAAGACATCAAAAACAATTTTACAACCTGAAATGAATTCTGTGTTTGTTGTCATCAATCTATTCTGTAACAGGGATAAAAGTTCCAAGATGCAGAATGCTTTGGGAGCTTTTGTAAAAAGATGAGGCTCAAGAACCAAAAATTTCTTTGCAACATAATAGGAATTCATCAAAGGATTATAACTGGTCAAAAGATGAGATGGATGTAGCAAAGGCACAGGAAGAAACTTTGTCTTCGTTTGAATGTCCCTACAAGTTAGAGTTCTGTTACCCAGCTGACGCATTAAACCGGATACCATAAGCATCATCCCAAGCCATTTGGTGGGGAAATGAGAAATAAGAGGTCAATCGCCACATATTTCAAAATAATCACCAGTAACACTTCTAAAAATGTTGGAGCTGATAAAGGATGAAGTGAAAGCCCCAACCACAGATGACCACTGTTACTCATGCATAGCTCTCAGGATATGCGACCATAAAGAAACTAACCCCTTGCAATTCACAAAAAAGACATACAGATCAATAAATTCCTTCGCACATTAAAACATGTATCAACAAAAATAAGTTGATGAGGCCATCAAGTGCCAGGCCATGCAAAATCCTGTATCCATTGAAAAAGAAAACAACGGCTCATCCCTAAGGGCCAAAAGTTTGAAGCTTTAGAAATTATGCTAAGAGGTCCAACGAGATGTGAACGTTTTCTGGCTGTCATTTGAGGTGGCATAAATCTAGCATGAAGAAGGAGATGCCACTACTATGCATCCTTCAAACAAGAGGTTTCTTCCTTATATGTCTTTTACAGATCACAGTGCAAAGAACAGTGAAGAGCATCCTAAATCCAGCAAGTTTCACTGACTTGAGATAAAGTAATAAATGCATAAGTTCAGAAGTTCATTTACAAAGTAACAAATTTAAACAAAACTAATGTGAGGGGAGTGATTATAAATTCCAGTACCGAAGACTCGCATTCTTAGAACTCGTAGCATAGTTCAAAATGTCTGTTACATTTAAAACAAACACTTAAATACTGTATTGGTAAGGATTTGTGTCACTTAAACTGTGGAAGAATTGATGTACCAAGGATTCCATTAAATCAATATCAACTAACACACAAGCTTTCAAATGTTAGAAGCATCAATGGAGAGAGGGACATACCGTCCCAGCAGTTGACCTTGAGGACAGAAACGTATTATGTTTCATTCTAGATAACCCGAAATCACAAACCTGAGTAACAACATGATAATGAAACTCAAACTAAATGATTGCATAAAAGAATCAAATAAAAAATGCATGCTTTTTCAGAGTCATGTAAACATTTCAAAAGACAAAAAAATAGAGAAAAGTGAATACCACCTTTACAACCCAATTCTTATCAACCAGAAGATTTGGTGACTTTAAATCACGATGTACTATCAACGGAGTACTGTTATGTAAGTAATTCATTCCTCGGGCCTAGGATACAAAGCAAACATAGGGAAAGACAAGTAATTAAGAACAGTGGAAATGCCAATTTGATGAAGCTATATCTATCATAAGAACATCTTGAAGAACAAAAGGGAGGAATCATACAACATCGAGTGCCATTCTCAAACGCCTTCTTTCATCTAATTGATTGTTCGGCCGATGAATTAACCTATACAAACTACCCCTACAAAATGTACAAGTCTATTAGACTTCCAACTCAGATCTTAGCAATCAAACATTAAGCATGCACGAATGTCCATAACTGAAAGGGATACTATCTTGTTCAAAGTTTAGCTATAGATTTGAGATTTCAACAACATAAGTAATCCTCAAAAGATAATGTATACTACAATAACTTGATACCAGAACCGTTCAAACCACTAGAATGAAAGGAATACTCCTTGTAAAACTCAGGATTCCAATAGCATAGAAAATTTTGAACTTCTTTGATGCAGCATTATACATCAAATGGATCATCAAGGTCAAGATTCTAAAATTTCGACTCTTGATCATCATTGCTGCTTCAGATACACAATAATGGCATGTTGAAGTAGAGCAATCATCAGAAATGTAAAACCTTGCAGGTCATTCAGTTATCTCGAGTACAAAAAAAGAGTCTTCCATTGTGGACCCATAGGAAGATAGTAAAAAATCAAAATACATGAAGTAATATGATTAGAAAAATGAGAACACAAAAAAATGGATACCGGTAACTTTTTGCGGATAAGTAGCAAAATTTATAAACAAGAAACAAGGTACCAACAAAAATTTGGAGATCCCTATTGATGGCATAAAACCCCATGTTCCCAATGTTAAATAAATGAATTTTTTAACTATTCAACTTCCGGGACATGGGTTTCAATGTGCCGGCATCTCAGATAAATTGTTTTTCTCAAAGTTAATACAAAATTTGGAGAACTGACCCAGTTTTCCCAAAGGCCAGTTTTCCCAAGTTAACTCATCTCTGCAAGTCGGTTCGGTTTAGGAAGTGATTGAGCGGACTACCGTATTTGAGTTTTTGAGCACTATTATGAGATCAATCAATCAAGATTTAAAATATCTACAAATCAAACCTCTGAGGTATTTTGAAGTTCTACTCAGTATGAAACTGAAACATGTGAGTTCACAAAGAGTAGCATATATTTTAATTTATAAAAAAGGGAGATTATTTTGCCATTCACTTTTTTTGGTCATCCACCCACTTAGTTTGATTCTACCACACAGAACATGCGTGGGAACATTGACATTCTCATTAATTTGATGAGCGATAGCATTGGGTGGATTGTTGAAGAAGTGAGACACTGAATGTGTAATTTGAAAGGTCTATGCATAGGTATGACAATGGCGTATAATTTAAAAAATTACTGTATCAATCTTACATGAATCCATGTATATAGTATGCTCAAAGCAAGTTACGGCCATAAACCAATGCAAAGACACTTAAAACTACTACAAATGTGGATGATACAACACATCTAATGCGCCCCCTCTCACTTTTCCATTCAAAGACAATTGAGATGGCTATGAACAAGACAATTCGCACTTGCATAAAATTCAGCACAAGCATATCAAAGACAAGTGCACAAAACTTAATTAAACATCAACACAAACACTTGGATAACAATATCAACTTTACATTCACATTAAAACATGTCACTTTTTTTTTCTTCTTTTTTCTTTCTTTCTTTTTTTCTGACACTGTTAATTGTAGTATCGAAGTAGTAAAATATTACAGGAGTATAGGCAGCCCGTATATTGGGTGCTCTGTACAACAGCCCTCAAGGGGCGCAAAAAATGCTCTACATCAAGAGGATGAAGAAAAGCGATAGATACAAAAAATGGGGAACTAAGAGCTTGGCTAGATATAAAAAATTAGGGACTATGCGCTAAAAATGGTGTCATCCCCTGGCGAGGGCATCGGCTGTTGTGTTAGCCTCCGTCCAAATAAGTATCCACAAGGCACAGATAGGCCTACAAATGTGCGAGGTTTCGTCAAAAATATGTACCGGTCTCCAAGGGCATGGTGAGGTACTAGAAGCCCAGGCGATGATGTTTCTGGAGCCTCTCTTAACTACCAAATGGAGAACCCCAACTGGGATTGAAATTCCTGAGTCCTTCAAGGAAGGAGAACCAAAGCCTCCGTAGTAATGGAGTTAGTATGGCCAAGGAAATGGGAGAAGGAGAAGAGGGTACCACCGTCGTTGACTCTGAAGATACTTCCAATGCCTGAAGGGCTCGGTTGCTGAGAGAAGCCATCAAAGTTGACCTTGGATTGTCCAGGTTTGGGCTGTCTCCAGAGGGATGAGAATGGGATCTTGACAAGCCTCAAGTTCAAGAACTCTGCCAGTCTTGGTAGAAGTCGGTATAGGACAAGTGCTTGAAGGAGTTTTGAGGTTTTTGGCCTAGAAGGTCATTGAGGATCTGACCCTATTGATTAAGGCTCCGATAGTTGCCCTCTCCCTACGGAATATACTACAGTTTCTCTCGTTCCAGATGACCCACAGCATGACAACCATTGATGCCCGCCAGAGATGTCTGCCAGACTTAGGCCAAGGGGGGAAAGAAATACAACATAAAGGTGAGGGACCGAGTAAGGGGTTTGATTAAAAAGCTAGAGATCTTCCCAGAGGGATATGGTCAGGTCGCAATGAATGAAGAGGTTTGCATTCAGTTCTTCTTCTGCAGTGCACATGACACATCTGTTAGGCAATGACAAACCCTTTCTTTGAAGTTGGTCGACTATCAAGTCTCTCTCAGATAGGGCCATCCAGTTGACCACTTGCAACTTGGGTGCAACGTTTCAAAAGGTGGACCGCCCAATGCCTAAGCGGTCGAGACGTCCTGGACATCTCACCCAGGCCTAGGCGGCCAAAATAGGTGGTCTGTCCCAAGGCGGTAGGGCACCCGCCTAGTGGGCACCCAGTGCCTAGCCCAAGGCAGCCGCCCAGGGGCGGAAATGCCCCTTGTTGGGGGCCATTTTTGGATTTTTATGGAAAAAAAAAGGGTTTAAATGTGGGCTTTAGGTTTATTTGAAACCTAAACCCCATTAGATCCCATTTTAGCGAGAGAGAAACCTTAAAAAACTAGATTTTGTGATTTCATAAGATTGAAGGGCTTTTCAAAGTTACGAGAAAAGGATCCAAAATCACTCATTGATATTAGATTTAGTTTTGGAGTTTTGTTAGGCCTATTAGAGGGTGTTTTTGAAGATCTTAACACTAGAAAAAAATCTCAAAGGTAGAAGTTTGGAGATTAAGCAATCAAAGTAATTTTAAAATTTTATTTTTTATATTTCTCGTATTATTTTGAGATGTCTTCTTCAGAAACTGGTCGAAGAGATGATCCGGGTTGAAAATATGGCTATAACCTGAATCCTTTGGATAAAAATTACATAAGATGCAGTTATTGTAAAAAGGATAATAAAAGGAGTATAAACCGGTTTAAGAAACATCTTATCGGTATTAAGGGGAATGTTGCCCCATGTAAAAATATTCCTGAAGCTATCAGAGAGGAGATTAAACAATATATAAGTTTGATAAAACACAAACACGAATAAAATCCTTGTCATTTGGATAGGTCTATTTTTGGTTATGCTAGAAGAGGTGATTCGGGTTGGAAGCATGGTTATAATCTGAAACTCAACGATAAAAATGGTAAAAGGCGTAATTTTTGTGAAAAGGTATCAATGGGGGTATTAATCAATTCAAGAAACATCTAACCGGTATTAAGGGGAATGTTGCTTCTTGTAAAAAGGTTCCTGAAGCTCTTAGCGATGAGATTAGACAATATTTGAATTTAGCAGAACCAAAATAAGAAAAAAATGAGCCTTGTTCTATGGAAATATCTTCTCCAGATTATTCTAGAAGTGGTGATCCGGGTTGGAAGTATGGTCATTATCCGAATCCGAATGACAAAATCCTATTAGGTGTACTTATTGTGGAAAAGATATTAATGGGGGAATTTACCAGTTCAAGAAACACCTTGTCGTTATTATGGAGAATGTTGCCCTGTGTAAAACCGTTCATGAGGCTACCAGGGAGGAGATTATACAATATTTGAGTTCAGTGAAACACAAAATGCAAGAAAAGGGTGAAAGGGCACCAGGTAGAACAACTAAGACTCCTAGGGCCTCATCTGCACAAAGTAAGAGGTGGTAGAACAAAAGGAGGAAGAGGCAGATTCAGAAGAAACAGAGGAAGAGCGTTATGTTGAAAAGGGAGATGACTCTGAAGATGATGGCCTCGGATCTGATGCATATGATGAGGCTTACCCTACTCTTGATGATGATAATGATAATGACGATAATGATGACTGAAGAATGAAGATGCTTGACTCTTGGTGTAGAATCTTTGATTGTACATTTTCCTTTTCCTATATTGTAGTTTCTATTATCTAACTCTTGTATGGTTCTAGCATTGTATAAAAATATCGATTATGGACTATCTATGTTCTCCCCATTCACTTATCCACTTATTTTCTTATTTTTTTATCGCCCAAGTTCTGAGTGGCCGCCTAGGCCTTGGGCGAGCAGGGTCCCCCGGCCACTTAGGCACCGCCCGGCGATTTTTGGAACACTGCTTGAGTGGGATGAAGGAAATCCATGTTTTAGCCACTATAAATCTAGGGGCTTAGCCACTATACCAAGTGTGGGGGCGTCGAGCGAGGTAATCTTGCAGTACAACGAGGATACCAAGTATACTCGAGAGGGTGTGGGTGGCTAGATAATCATGTCGAACCTGTGGGCTTGGGAAGAAAAGAGTGAAGCAGGGATGACATTGCCCAGAACATTTCCACCTCATTGCTTGCTAAGGACCTTCTAAAATTAAGATTCAAAGCTCTAACAGAGCCGAAGGAATTTAAAAGTTTGTCATGAGCCAAAAGAAAGAGGTTGGGGAATTGCTCCCTTAGGGGCTAGTGCCCTAACCAAAGGACAGGCATAAGAGAACGTCAATACCTTCCTGAGGTTGGAAGCATATGTTTTCTATAAAGAGGCTGTAGTTTTGAAGTAGAGATCTCCAAGTGCTAGAGGGCCTGTGCTACTCCTACAATTAGGGAGCCAGGTGTGGGATCCACAACGGTAGTTGTGCCAGATAACGTCTTTCCGATGGTGCTTCTCTTGTATGGCATATCGCAACCACAAATTACCTAAGAGTGCTATATTGTTTGATTTGAACGGATGCCTAAGCCTCCATGGGCTTTGAGCGAGCACACTTTTGCCAAAGAGTGAGGTGGTACTTGCACCCGCCCACTCTCGACCAAATAAAGTTTCTCATAAATCTTTCCACTCCGGCCACAACTGAGGCAGGCATGTGAAAGAGGGGCATTTGGAAGATAGGGATGTTGGAGAGAGTGGCCTTGATAAGGGTTATCCTCTAAGTGGAGGAAAGAAACCTACCTTTCCAGCCGGCTAATTTTCGATCAAACTTGTTTATGATGTGGCTCCACTGGTGCAACCTGGGCTTACCAACACAATGGCAACCCCAAGTAGGTGGAAGACAAGTCGTCTGCCAAATAGCCCACCTATCCGCCAGACTACGAAGTAGATGGGTCTCTTTGGAAACACCCATCATCTTTGATTTGGCCATAATGACCCTAAATCTTGTGGCCATCTCAAAACATTTAAGGAAGAGGAGCAGGGAATCGACTTGTTGTGTGGAGGCATCATAGAATAGGAGTGTATCGTCTGCATATTGGAGGTGGGTGATCATGGGGTCATGGTTCCCTATTTTGAAGTCGTAAAGCAGTCCAAAGTGGTAAATCCTGGTGATTCACCTACTAAACACTTCTGCCACTATTGCAAAGAGGAATTGCGAAAGGAGGTCACCTAGTGCAGACCTCTAGAGCTAGGGAAGAATCCTTTGGGGTGTTGTTAATAAGCACCAAGAAGAGAGCGTTTAAGATCCATCCTCTCCAACGTTGCTCGAGACCCATCCTCAGGATGTCTCCATTTAGAATATCCCGATCGAGATGGCCGTAAGCTTTCTCCCATATGAGTTTCATGACCACCCCAGGATTTTTGGATGAGAATCTAGAGTGGATACATTCATGGGCGACGAGTGCACCATCGAGGATTTGGCAGTCCTTAATAAAGCCCCCTGAGTCGGAGGAATTACACAACCAAGAACCTCCTTAGTGTGGACGTCAGAACTCTAGAAAGTATTTTGTAGAAGCTATCGGTCAAGCTGATGGGCCTGGAGTCATTGATTTTCTTCGACACCTTCTACTTTAAGAAAGAGGGCTATAAAGGTCGCATTCATTATATTGCCTCTCGTACGAAATTCAACAAAGAATGCAACTAGTTGGGACAAAGGGTTTCTTAGAAAGTTTTGAACAAGGAAACAAGGTACCCCGTCAGGGCCTAAGGCTTGGTCCTGTCCAAGATCATTGATAACCCTGAGGATCTCCTCTTCAGTGAACGGACATTCTAGCCAGGCTGCTCTATCAGGTGGAATGGATAGGAAGGATATATCAGCCATCATGGGCATGGGGCGCACACGAGCCAAGAAGGGAAGAGCGAAGAATATTATTATGGCCTTTTCAACAAGGGGTGGCTAGTCAAAAACAAGGTCAAAGACCTTGATGTGGGAAATAAATCTGTCGTGCCTTCTGCAATTCGCTATCTTATGGAAGCAGTGTGTTTTGGTCACCATGTTTAAGCTATTTGACCCTGGATCTTTGGGACCAAAAAATATCTTCCTTTCGGAGGAGCTAAAAGTCAAGTTTTGCTTGAGACCTTAGGTGCCTCTCGTCTAAAGATAACACTCTGATATCTTCCATGGTGTCCCAGTGCTAAATCGATCGTAGCAAGGCATCTTATTGGGCATGGAAATTATCAAGGAGGCAACGACTCCAGTTTTTCAGAGCAGATTTTAGGAGCTGTAACTTGTGCTGAAGGCGGAAACCTGCTCAGCTATGTACTTGGTGCAAGAAAGAATCCCACCAAAAACGGACTACTGACATGAAATTGGGCTCCTCGAGCTAGGCCAACTCAAACCAAAAGGATTTAGGCCCTCTAGAAACTGGCTGAATATCCAGAAGGATGGGTTTGTGGTCAGAAGTGGGTTTCGAAAGGGCAAGGGCAAGAGTGTCAAGGAAAACAGAGTCTCAAGAAGTGAGGTATCTATGGCGTTTGGATAAAGAGCAGCTAGAGGAGTGACTGAACCTAGGTAAATTGTCTCCTTAAAGAGGGATGTCAAGGAGATTATTGTGAGAAATGAAGTCAAAGAAGTTGATGCTGCCTTCGGAAATACGGGGGTTGGAATTGTGTTCAAAGGACCATCTGGTGTCATTAAAAACGCCACTAATGCACCACATAGTTTGTAACGTGGATGCGGCCTCTTGGAATTCCTCTCAGAAAGACTCCCTGAGACATTTGGAATTGGGGCCGTAAACTACAATGCGTTCCCAAGGTAAAATGTCAAAGATTGAAAAAATACCTACAAGGGAGGTAGTTAGGGCATGGCGGGTGAAGTCCCAGATAACCCATATGCCTCCTAAGGTCCTATGGGCTTCAAGGGCATCCCACTGACAAAGGTCTTAATCCCCAAATCTGGCAAATAAGGTTAGGGGAAAGGAGGGGGAATTTAGTATCGACCAAAGCCAAGACTGAGAGTGAGTATTTGAGGCAAAACTCTCGAGTTGCTTTCCATTTGTTTGGGTGACCTAGACCCCAAATGTTCTATAGCCTTCCAAGTAAGGATTGTCACGAGGAAGGGATGGAAGAGGGTGGGCGCTTAAGAAGCTAACATACCGGGGGGGCTGGGCCAGCCAGAGGAGGAGAATGGGCAAAAGGCTCCCCCTTTCCATAGTTGACCCCAAAAGCGAGGATGGAAAATTCTCTCTTGCCTTTAGTACATACATTAAAATGCGTTTGGGCATTAACAGAGATGAAAGCTTCGATTGCTTCCTTCGAACAGTCAAATTGAAAGCCCACGACTTCAAGGACGTGCCTTGTCCAAACTGTCAATGAAGTTTGAATCCGCCGAGGTAGCAAGAGTTGATTGGGAGCTGGTTGAGGCTGCAACAGTTGGAAGCAGTGTTTCAAAAAACGCTAGGCAGTCTAGAGAGCTCAGGCGGGCGCTCAGAACCTGGGCGGCCCAGTAGAAAGAAAAATGTCTCTATAATTTAATAGTATAAGTATAACTGTATAACACATAAGAGTTAGGGATTTAGGGCACATCGAATGTATAATACACAAGTCCACATAGCACACACTCCTCCATACTCCATAAGTTCATACCTTGATAGTTCACTAAATCTAATATCAATGAGGGATGCTTAGATCAATTTTTGGTAACTTTGAGAAATCCTTCGATCTTATGGAAATCACCAAAAACTAGTTTTTTTGGGGTTTTCCCTCTCTAAAATAGGCTCTAATGGGGTTTAGGTTTCAAATGAACCTAAACCCCATGATTTTGCCCCTTTAGTACTAAAAAAAAAAAGGCCAAAAAATGCCCTCAACGAGGGCCTTTTCCCTCCCAGAGCGGGGCGCACACCTTGGGCAGCCGCTCAAGGCTCTGCGCCCGCCTAGACGGGTTCCCTGGCGCCTAAGCGGGCACTCAAGGACAGCCCACCTTATTTGTCCACCAAGGCCTGGGCCAGGTGCCCAGGACTTCTAGATCGCCTAGGCTTGGGTCACGCGCCCAAGACTTCTGGACTGCCTAGGCACTGGGCAGACCACGTTTAAAACATTAGTTCGAAGGGAGCCATTTGGGGTTGCATGGGTCGATTGGAGAAAAGCCAGGGATGTAGGGGTATAATAGTGGAGCAAAGGGGGAACTGCTCTCCTCAAGGAACCCTGAAGCTGAAACCAGGTGGGGCGAAGGTCTGTTGGAGGGGGTAGGAGGGCATTCCCAGGATGTAGGGGAAGGGGTAAGGGAGATAGGGAAGAGGGAACGATTGGTTTGGCTATGAGATGGCAAAGGAATGGCAGCTAAGAGAGCGGGTAGTAAAAATTGGGATTGAGAGAGGGGGAAGGGACAGAGGATCCACAGGAGCAAGAAGAGTTGGGAGGAATTCAAGGGAAGAGGGAAGAGGGAGAGGGTGGGAGTCAAAGGGAGGGAAGGAGGAAGGAGGGGGGGTTGAGGTGTGCAAAGGGGTGCCAAAAGGGTAAGGGGAGTGTGGTATGGGGCCTTAAATGGTGAGGGGACCTTGGAGGCTGTAGCAGTTGAGATGAAGTGGGAAGGAAGCCAATAGGTGACAAAAAATACCCAGGGGCCCCAAAGTTGAGATAGGAAGTTGGAAGGGGCCAAGAGAATGCAAGTGGAGTGCCGCAGGGGGGGGGGGGGGATGTAGATGAGGGTGAAGTAGAAGGAATCTATGGATGGAGATGCAGAGGGCTCTGTCATCCGTAAAGACGATCGTGTTGGGGTTGGGGTAGGAAGGAGGAGAGGGGGCGATGATGGGATCCGAGAGGAAGAGGGAGGGATTAGGAGAAGTGAAGGGAGAGGCGGGGCGGGTTAGGGTATGGGTGATGCAAAGGGGTTAGCGAAGGAGAGGCCAGACACTTGCAAGGGTTATGGAGGGGATTGGCAAGGGACGCCGAGAGGAGGTGGGATGGGGTATGGGCACCATGGCCAAGGTGGAGAAATCGAAGACAAGGTAGAGGTCCACCAGGGAGGAGGCGAGTGGGATAGAAGAGGCTGAGTGGGGGAGCTAAGAGTCACTGCAACAGGGTAGAGGCGACAAAGAAGGCATAAGAGGAAAGGCTTGGGGAAGCGGAAGAGGATAGGAGAGAGAAAAGTAGGGGACATGTGGTGATGGATGGGGGAACCTCCTCGAGATGAGAGGAGAGGCAGGCACGTGTCGGTCCCTCTGTCTCTGGGATAGGAGAAGCTGGTCGTGTATTGGTTGTCGGCTGTTTGAAGAGGGAGAGGTGAGCGGCTTCACAAGACTAGGGGCACTGGATGATGCCAAATGGGGGGAGGGGCTACGTCGAACCTCAAGATGGGGCGAACTAAAAAGAGTCACATGATGGGGGGAATGGGATGTAGCCACGTGGTGCACCAAACAGTGGTTGATCGCAAGATGCTCCTCGAGGAGAGGGGGGGAGACTAGGTTTGGATTGACATCGGCCTTCGGGGGAGAGAATGAGTCGGTGCCTCGGTGGGGGGTTAGGTTAGGGGGGTTGGGGAGCAATCATTGTCATAGGTCTGGGGGGTTTCGGGATACAACCTATGATGGGTCCTGTAGTGATGGTTCTTGTTCCTAAGGCCGCATTTGCAGATGACTGTAGCCCATTCGTTGTGGACCATGGAGGTAAGGGTGGAACCATGGTCCTAAAAATGATGGCGAGATGGACGGGAGGCCATGGACCAGGACACAAGAATGCAAAAAAACAGGTCGTCAACTTCTAACCAGAGAACAGGGGGGGATAAGGAAGGGCTCGAGAGTTTGGATAAGTAACTGGATAGTGCCCAAAGGGACGATGTCTAAAGATTTCCAGTGCACTGAGATGAAGGCTCCGTAAGCTTCTCCAATGCATTTGAAAGTTTCGACGTACTAAGCATGGAGGGGTATGTGAGAAGCTCTGAGCTCGATCTTCTAAGATATATTTGGTCCCAGATGCTTGCATCAATGAGAAAAAGACAATGTAGCGCCTTTGAATTGTGGTTTGGTCAACTGCAGTGCCCTGAGAGCAGTACCTTCAAATGGGAAAGAGAAGAGGAAGTCACTGCTAGAGATTTTCCGGCAGGTGAGGTCTGGTTTGAGCCAGAGTTCTTTACCCCACTTTCCTATGCCTCTGAGGTCATCTCTGTGAGGTGGCAATGGCGAACCAGGGTGTGATTGAAGGATTGATTGAGAAAGGCATCGTGATGGGGCATCGTGATGGGCTGATGGCCTTCCACAGAAATGGAGTTTGCAGCAAGCAGGCGGGAACATGGATGAGGGGGAGAAGGATGGGAGGGATGGGGATTTGAGATGGTAACCGGATTGGATTTGGCTTGTTGGAATTGGTGTGTGTAGTTCTCGTAGAGAGGAGGGAGTGGAAGGTGGGGTTGGCCATTAACAGGAGCCATTATTGCTTTGGAAATGGTATATACATTAACACATATGTCATAGAAGTAACAAACTAAATGGACCATCGATGTACTGGGAAGCTGTAAAAACAAGAGAAGGTGCCCAAGATTACCTCAAGAGACTAGCACCCCATTGCCAGATTTCCACCTTCGATGCACTGGGATCTAAGGCCCACTAAGCTCCAAATGTGGGAAGCCAAAGAAGCATTCAAACTCTCAGATGAGGAGGATGGGTCTGATTTGAGGTGAGAACGGGTGTTCCAAATCAGTAAAATAGCATGCTCCAAATTGTACTCCAATGGAGCTAGTTAGTCCAAGATTCATCGATACAATGGACCATCAAAAGGTGTGGGCTCCAAAATGAATACCTAAGCGGCTCTAATGGCTGATCTTTGTGATTGAATATGAGGCTAAGCTTCACTGATTTTGGCCAAGATGGATTACCTTGAGGCTTATGTGAAGGTGGGCTAGTGGAGTGCCAAGTGTGAGAGTAATGGTGTCGGTTGTGGCCTATATATGCACCAAAGAGCATGGAACATTAAAAAATGCCTATGGTTTGTAGACAAACACCAAGGAGAACTTAAGAGAAGAGGGGTGTCGTGTCTTCAAGAGAAATTTCAGCAGCATAACATTGCCATGAACTAGGCAAAAGTGAGGCGGCCATGATCCTTAATCATAGATGATAGGGGTTGATGTGGGCCTAGAACTTTACATGGAGCAATGTGGACCATTCTAGGAAGTCCATGGGGTGAGAGAGGTTTCATCCAAGCTATCCATCCCTTATCAAAGGTTAGGATTAACACATTATCCCCTAGCTTTCCAAACCCAAAAATTTACAAGTCTAAAAAACTAAACTTTGAAATTGCAAAAATTTTAAATCCATTAACCATATAAGCCAAAATAAAAAGTCAAAATAACATAAATTTACATCCATTGGCATTTCAAACATTTCCTCAAAGTTCAAAAGTTAAAGTTCAAGACATTCCAAAATCCAAAAGTATCAAATATTCAAAACAGTACATAAATTTACATCCATTAGCATCATGATTAGAAACAAAGTCAAACATATCCAAAAATATGAAAGCCTAAAAATATATTTAAAGCCAAATTTCAAAAATAAAAACAAGAAAATGATAAAAAAAGCATAACATAACACAATACTCACAGAAAATATAAAAATATGAATTTACTAATCTCTTGAAGACCAATCGAATTGGACTTGAATCAGTCACATTCAATCGCCAAAATATCTCTTTTGCAACCTCTTTAATCCCCATAAAAGTTCTAGATCAAATGCCTTATGATTTCACTAGAAATCAAAAACTTCAAATTTCAATTCAGTCCTTAAAAAAAAATTTGACTTTCAGCTAAATGCCAAATTAGAGACTTCAGATTAGAATTTGATCATTGAATCAAAAAGCTGTACGCCTAGTGCCTTGGTGGGTTGGGGGGCCCAGGCGCACCACCAAGGCCTGGGCAAACGAACTAGGCAGGCTGTTCCTAGGCGTCCGCCTAGGCGGGCGCTCAAGGGAAGGGACTGCACCCGACTAGGTGGAAAAATACCCATCAGGTGGGGTATTTTTGGTTTTTTTTTTTGTTTGGATTATAAAAAGTGAATGAATATGCATTTTTTATACAAAATATGTACGTAAAATAGGATTATTGGACACAATTTGCCCCAGTTTCGCCTAAGCACCCTCCTAGGCGGTGGGTTGCCTAGACGCCCCCCCCCCCCGGTCGTCCAGACACCATCAGGCATTTTTTTGGAACATTGAATTCGATCCATAGAAAAAATTGATTTTGAGCTAAAAACCTTTTTTTGGGGGCCCTAGTCGAGTTGTGTAGGGATTTGGGGGGCAAAAATGCCCTCTAAATACAATTTTCCTCCTTTCAAAGGGAGGAAAATGACTTTTTTTGCCTTTTCGGCAAGGGCCATTTCCACCCTCACTAATAGGGCCTTGCCTAAGCACTAATCCAAGCAGTACCCTAGGCGACTAGTCAGCCGCCCAAGGTCCGCCGTCCCACAATGAGCAGTGAGGCCTCCCAGCCGCCTGGCGGCCCGCCGAGGTTGCTGAGCAGCCAACTTTTTGAATGAGATACAAATTACTAGGTCATAATATCACATAAACCCATAAAATATACTAACATTTCAATTAAATAGAGTATGTGGAATATAAAATGTAGAGAGAGAAAGAGGGGGGTGCACCACACAAGAAATTTCATCTCTCCATTCACATGAGGAAAGAGATGGAATATCTTTAAGTATCTTCTCTTTAGCTTTAACCAACTCATACATGTGGTAAATCAAAAGAAGGCATGTCGAAATGGTTGCTTTACACATGGGATGGTTCATAGTGACATGTGTCCAGTCATGAACCAAAGACAGTGTCCTTTCACCAATGGGGCCATGTGTGGGCACCAAAGACTCATGTGGGGTCCATTGACCATTTGGACCCATGTGCCATGGTTCGCATGATAGATCCTTACTTGGCATTCTTGAAACTGTTGTTTAAGACCATTTTTGCCATTTAGAAAATTCTCGAAAATTCCCAAAAATTTCCAAAAATCATTTTGTAATATAATTAATAACTCAAATTGTTTAGGCTACTAGAAAAATTATCAAAAGAAATTAGGTGCCTTAGCTTTAGAATCACATATCTCAGGTACTCCACTCGGCTCACCCCAAAACCCTCTTAACAATTTCTCAAACCGACCCAAAGGACACCCATGATCCACAATGTCCAGCAAAGGCTCATGATTGGCCCATCAAAGCCAACTAATAGACAGTAGAATTTTGGGGTTTAGGATACTACAAATACACTCCTAAGGACAAGCACACAAAGCACCACACAAGGATGCAGGGGTTCCTCTCTATGTACATGTGCACCTTCACCAGGCACTCTCCTGGGAAGGCGGCTTCCCATATGATGCAGCTGTCATATACACATGTTGTGGATGAGACCATGCTGGGGATTTTGCCCTTGTCCTAACGGGCCGCCTCTTCCGCAGGGGAAATACTCTGTCCTAGCTCCAACCACAAGCACACACCAACCTCGATTGCAGGATTACCCTTAAGCACGAGCTCCCACTGGAGCCACCCAATTGTCCCCTTTTAAGCACGAGCTCCCACTGGAGCCAACAATAATCAATAAAATGGTATGCGATACATGGTGTCAAGGCCATAAGGCCAGACAAGTCCAATCGAAGTAAACATCATAACACTATTGAAGAACTAGTAATCAAGTCAGCATTAAAATCATTCAATAAAGCATATTTATGAACCATTGTGATAAAATTCATCCAATACATAGATAATAATTGTTCACAATGTTTTCATGGCAACCACTACACAAAAGTCTAAAAATCTGTCTTCTGTTATTGGGAGACAATGTGAACTCAAATATGCAATCGATATAGTACTAAAATGATCAACTTCAAATGGAGCTAGAGGATCAAGCCTAACGGCTAAAAACCTCATTTATGAAGAAACACAAACTCACCAATCAAATAATCTACATAGAAAACAAAGATAAGAACTGGATAACATACCTAGGAAGAAACTCTGTCACTATTGAAAGATTTGGAGCACGAGTAACTGCTCCCATAAATAGTACAACATTAGGATGGCGCAATCTTTTCATGATCCGAATCTAAGAAATGGGAAATACAAATTAGATGCCGAGGCATTTCTTCATAGTCCACATATGCATAACATGCAGATAATCAATCACAAGCATACATAATAACCCAATTACAAGATGTATAAGATAACCAATAATATCGTTAAAAAAAAAAGGAATTCCAAATGATGAATTCAGAACAAGTGTATTCTGAAATGCATAGAGATATTCACTTTTCAACTTATAAGGAACGCTACAAAGATGAGACATGCTCATTGGAATCAAAATACCATTAACTATGAATTAAACAGCTATACGTTCAAAAGGAGATTGACAAAGACCAAAAAAATAGGAGGATGAGATTATATCTAATAATTAATGTCGGTGTTCATTATCTAAAAAAAAATATTATATGCAGGCATCAAGATTAAACACCAAAATTTCGAGTAAATTTAGAAAAATAAATCACGATATCCAACTAGAAAAAATACTTCAGGTGAAACATATTTTTTCGCTTCATTTGTTTATAACTAGAATAACGGACTTTATACATCCCAATGTACCAAAAAAATTTACGTCATTTAAAAGTGACGAACCCAATCAAGTATTAGGAAACTAAAGATCAATCAATAAAGCAAGGACCAAGCAGAAAGGGCACCTGCATTTTCTTTAAATAATTCTAGATCAAATACTAAAATACTTCCAAAGGCATCAGAACCTGCAAAAGAGAACGGGTTGTAGACAAATGTTGTTAGGGTGGTAAGTGCTATAGTGTGATGTCTGAAGTTCCATCTTCACCAAATCCCAAGTTAACATTCGAAAAAGAATTTACAAAGATATATAATTGTTGGAGTTATGGCCTTTCCAGGCCTTGACCCCACTATCCTATGATAATTCGTGGTCACAATGGGAGTGAATAAGAACGCTTGACTTATCAGATCTCAATGAATCGGGATGCAAAAAGTCACAAAACCCCCGGTCATGAGGCATGTCAAAACGGGCTTAGCCAAAACGGAGAGGTTTGGGGGTCTCCTCTAGCCAAGGTTAGTACGAGAGCTCCTCATGATTGTGTGAGCCAGGGCAAAAGTGCAGGATTTAAGAGTATGAAGTTCCATGTGAGAATAAGCCCTATGAGAAAAGACAAGCCTTAGAGAGGACATCAGCCAAAACCCCTGACCTCAAGCCTTCTCATAGTATATGCATAAACAGTAGTGAATGGGAAGCCGCTCTATCAAGATATGATCCACTCGTTAGAGTTATGCATATGTGCTAGAAGAGAGGACCTCCACATCTGTAAGAGTACATGTCCTTAGGGGTGTACCGATAATCCACTGCAAATCTAGGATTCGCAGTATTCCAAAAAACGTCAAGCAGCGCCTAGGCGACCGGGGCATCCTGGCTGCCCAGCACCTAGGTGGCCACCCTGCTAGGACCTAGGTTGAAGTAGAGAGGTAGAGGGCAGGGGAATACAAGTATATATCATAAAATATTAAAAATCCCATATTTCAAAAAGTTCCAAACCATTCTAAATTGGAAAACGTTTATATAAGGATGCTACCCTATGATGTGGAAATACGAATGCCCCACAAAAATCTATTGGAAAAGGTAGTTTTAATGTTGAAAAACCCTTTGAATGTCATCTCAACATCGAGATGTATGACTATGAAAAATAAAAGGATTTTAAGTCTCAAAAATAATGCATTTTACAACATATTATCTACACCGTCCATTTTCAAGATTTTCATATGTTTATAGATCTACTTGATTTTAACCATTTTTTAAATTTAAAATCTTATAATTAGATATAAAAATAGATTTTGAGATAATCCTAATAACATTTTACATCAAAATTATATACCATGATAAAATTTGAAGGGCACCGTACCTCTACACCTACGGAGGCGTCTATATGCCAACTGCACCCTTCTAAATCTGTAATAGATTTTGCACAACCCAAAATAAAATATAATAGCAATCAGTAAATTAGCAATAAATGCACAATCCATAATGCATACTCCATAGACCATACTCCATGCTCTAAAGTTCATATCATTCCATAATCCATAGTTCCATGCAATGATACAACCATACATGCACACGCATAAGAGTAGATCTGTAGAAACTTAAAAAATAAAAATAAAATTATACCACATCCCCTTGCGAGTAGCCTTTTTTGGGCTTCGCATTTACTTCCCCTGCCCCCATTCTCTGTTTAGGTGCCACGTCCACTGGCCCCGCTTTAACTTCCCCTGCCCCCTTTCTTCTCTCGGGTGCCACGTCTTCTGTCGTGTAGCCCTCAGCCGCCCACTTGTCGCACCTGCTCTTACTGACTCCGCCAGCAAACCGCTCCCCAAGCTCCTACTCTTCCTCATCTACCTCCCCTTTCTCGCCACTTGATGCGCCTCCTATTCTCTCTCCTCCACTTGAGCCAGCCTCTTCACCTACCCCCTGCCTTGTGATCTCCTCCTTTCTCTCTCTCCTTTTGTTGCCCTTTCGCCTTTGGGGGTACCTCAACTTTTTCCCCTGTCGTCAACTTTTTCCCCTGTCGTCTTCTCTCTGCCACCTTCCTTCTCCGTCCTACGCCTTTTTGGCCCCGGCATCCCTTTCCTCTCTTCCCCTTGAACCTGCCCTGTCTTCTCCCCATTCCCCTTCGATAGACGGCCCCCCTTTTCTCTCCGGCTTTGAGGCTCTGCATGCCTCGGACCCCTCCTCCCCTACTCCTGTTTTCATTCCCTCCTCTTTGGCCCCTTTTTCGTCCTCTTTCTCCATTCTGATCTTGCAGGATTCAATCCTCCCACCTTTTCTTCGGTTCCCATTGCTTGTCTCACCACTCTGTTTCTTACTCCCACCTCTTCACCTACCTTGCCTTTCCCTACCTCTCTTACCCCTCTCCCTCCCCCTGGGGACCTAGACATACCTCCTTTGCCAATTCTGACACCTCCCCCCTCTCCCCTTCTTTCTCCTCCCCTGTTGCAGCCTGACCCTTCCCTGGCTCCCTTCTGCTCTACCTCGCCCTCTCCTCCCCACCCTTCCTCCCCCTCTGAACCTTTTCCTTCCCTTCCCTCTAACTTCTACCCCTCTTTTTCTCCTCCTCCCCTTCCTCTAGAGCTAGCCTCAAGCTCACAGGACGACCTTGGCACGCCCGTCTCTCCTCCCTCAGCTAGTGCCAACGAAGAGGGGGTCGATGGGGGCGGGGACGGGTATGACCGCGACTTGGATAGAATGAAGGAATTATTTCCCATTATGGGCTTTTAGCACGATGGCCCTGAAGGTCCCGCCCACCAGTTCTTCCTCGCAGACGCTCAGAGTCGACAGAAGGCGAGCTTTAAAGGAAAAAGGGAGCTCCTTAACCTCTTCTCATCTATCTCTTATGGTGGCCCTTCTACTGTAGACTCCCCCATCACTAACTCCTCCCGCCCTTTGAGGCGGTCTGCCAGATTAGCCTCTATCTCTTCTCCTTCTCCACCTCCATGAAGCTCCTCACATGGAACATCAGAGGCCTAGCACACCCTTCCAAAAGGGAGGCTGTCAAAGACCTGGCCTTGAAACGCCATCCCACTATTCTTGCCCTCACTGAAACTACCCAAGCCTTCTCTTCAAATCATCCATCAGGTTTGGAGTAGAAGGCCTTGCCAGTGGGCCGTCCTACCAACGGTAGGGGCTTCAGGGGGAATCTAGGTGATCTGGGACCCCGCAGAACACCTCCTACAATCCTCACATATTGGGGACTTTTCTGTTACTATCCTCCTGTCTTGCATCTCAAATGGCTTAGAATGGAAATTCTCGACCATTTATGGCCCTTACGCTTCATCCCTGCAGTCTCGCTTCTGGACTGAATTGGACTTTGAGGCTTCCCTTCCTCACTCAGTTTGGTGTTTGGGTGGAGACTTCAATATAACCGGATGGTCTCATGAGAGAAACTCCAGCTCCCACACCTCTCATGGAATTACGGAATTCTCTAACTCATTTTCAAGAATGATCTCTTAGGCATTCCTCTTCAAGGAAACCGCTTCACCTGGTCCAACCACTCTCCCCAACCTAGTCTCTCAAAACTCGACAGGTTCCTTCTAGCCCTGAATTGGGAGGAACGCTTTCCGAGATCCCATGCCATGGCCTTGCCTAAACCCACTTCCAACCATTGCCCCATTCTTCTTGGCACCCAAGCCCAGAATAGAGGTCCAAAACCTTTCAGATATGAACTGGCATGGTTAGAAGAAAAATCCCTATCATCTTTGATTCCCACCTGGTGGAACTCATTCTCTGGCCAGGTAGCGGGAAGAGCAGGTTTCAAACTCCAATTTAAAATTCAACTCCTTAAAGCCTCCCTTAAAACTTGGAGTCGATCCATCCCAGGAAACTACTCCCAAGTTAAGTCCTCTCTTCTTTTGTCCATCCAAGAACTCGACCGCCTTGAGGAGTCCCGTCCTCTGACAACCTCTAAAGCAAACCTGAGAACCCAAACCAAACTCGATTACTTTACCACCCTCAAAAAAGAAGAGCTCTACTAGTTCCAGAGATCTAGAGTCAATTCGCTCAAAGAAGGGAACCATAATACTTGTTTTTTCCACAGGATAGCGAATTGTTGAAGGAGAGATAATTCTATCTCGATTATCAAATCCAATAATAGCTATCTGGTTCAACCTGGAGAAATTGTGTCGGCTATTCTATCTTTTTTCCAGAGCCTTTAAGCTGCGCCACGGGCTCCTAGACCTGCCATGGCCGACCTCAACTTCCATACTTTGCCGAAAGAACAGACTCAATGGCTAGAGCATCCCTTCTTAGAAGAGGAAGTCTTGAAAGCATTAGATGACCTAGCCAATGATAAAGCTCCAAGCCCTAATAGTGGAGGGTGACGCTTTAAACAGCATTACTTGGGCAACCGGGAGATCTATACCCCCTTGGTATCTAGCACGGATTTATGATGAGATTGTATACACCTGGAGGGATATGGTCGTCTTTTGGATGCATACCTCGAGGACATCAAACAAGTTCGCCGAACTCCTAGCGAAGGATGGGGCTAAGGCCCTATGACAAAGACCAGACCCGGTCCCTTTCTACTCTGGATCGCACAAGATATATTGACAAGAACAACCTACTGTGTACAAGCAACTTTTTTAGCCCATTTTTGTAAAATCACTGTAAACTTTGTAAGGGGCCAAGTTTTGTGAACTCACTATAAACTTTGTTAGGGGACTATCTTATAACCCCATTTTTTGTACAGGGTCTGTTGACCTATTCTTTTTGACCGAGAGTCCTGTCAAGAGGGTACTCTCAGATTAACCCAAAATTGTACTCTCTCTCTAAAGCAATACAAAAGTTAACGTTTATCAACAAAAAAAATATATATACATTCTAAGACTCGACACCAAGAATCAAGTGTCTTTAATCGTCATCAGAAAAGTAAGGAAAACCTCATCATATGGATTGGAGTCGAGGCCATCATCATCATGATTATAACCATCTCCCTCTTCAACATAACGTTCGTCGTCCTCCATTTTTCTAAATCTGCCTCATCCTCCTATTCTTCTATCCCCCGCTTACTCTGTGGTGTAGATGAGGGCCTAGGAATATTAGCTACTCTATTTGGTGCCTCTTTACTTTTTTCTTGCTTTTTATGTTTCACTCAACTCAAATATTGCTTAATCACCCTGAGAGCCTCAAGAACATTTTCATACAAGGCAACATCCCCCTAATACTGGCAAGGTGTTTCTTAAACTGGTACATACCCCCATTAGTATCCTTTCCACAATAGGTATACCTTACACAATTTTTGTCATTCGGATTCAGGTTATGATCACACTTCAACCTCGGATCACCACTTCCAGAAGAACCTAGAGAAAATATTTCTAGATAACAAGGCTACTTTTCTTCTTTTTCTATTTATTAAATATTGCTTAATCTCATCCCTAATAGCCTCATGATGAGGAGAAGTTGAAGAAACAATAGAAAATCAGTAATAAAGCACCTTGACAAATGCAAATTTGGAGAATGCCAAAGGCTTTCTCCCACCAAGGGCTCAAGCCTTACGCTTTCTTTTCCCAAGACAAAAGTCTTTCCTTTTCTTAAATGAGGAATACGTGCATGCTTCCCTAGCTCATTCACGCCCCTATTTATATTGAAAGACTTTGTATCCCGGTCTAAAGTTATTGTCTTAGGAACACCATGCAGCCTTACCACCTCTTTGAAGTACAAGTTAGCAACATGTGTAGCATCCAGAGTCTTCTTACAAGGTATAAAATGAGCCATCTTTGAGAATCCATCCACCACCACAAATGTAAAATCCATACCTCTTTGAGTCTATGGAAATCCCAGCACGAAATCCATGCTAACATCCTCCCAAGGTGCATTAGGAATAGGAAGTAGAGAATAAAGCCTCGTATTCAGTCGTTGCCCCTTAATCAGTTGACACGTACGATACCTCTCAACAAACTGCACAACATCTCTCTACAATTTTGGCTAGTACTACTTAGACTCCACCAATACTATGGTTTTGTCTCGACCAAAATGTCCACCAAGATCTCTCCCATGAAGCTCTACTATTAAGGTTTCTCTAAGGGAACCTGTAGGAATACTAAGACAGTTTCCTTTGAAGAGAAATCTATCTTAAATAAGAAAATCCCCAATGACTCCATTACAACACCGGTCCCATATCTCCCTGAAGTCGTCATCATCTACATAAAGATCCTTCATAAACTTGAACCCAATAATAGCAGTCATCATGGTAGTTAATAGAGTCGATCTTCTACTCAAAGCATATGCCACTCTGTCCTGACTGCCTGTCTTATGCCGAATAACAAAAGTGAACTTCTGCAAATAGGCTACCCATCGAGCATGTTGTTAATTTAGTTTATGTTGCCCATTAATATGCTTCAATGCTTCATGATCTGAGAACAAAATAAATTCCCTCTAAATCAGGTAATGCCGCCAATGCCTTAAGGCTTGAATAATAGCATAAAACTCCACATCATAGGTAGAATACCATCGGCAGATGCCATTTAGTTTCTCACTAAAGAAGGCAATAGGGCGACCTTCTTGGCTCAACATTACTCCAATTCCAACATGTGAAGCATCACAATCCAACTCGAAGACTTTATCAAAGTCTGGAAGAGCGAACACAGGTGCCTCAGTCATCTTCTGCTTCACCAACTGAAAACTTTTCTCGACTTCATTAGTCCATACGAATCCCCCCTTCTTCAGAAAATCTGTGTTAGGTGTTATGATCGAACTAATGCCTCTGATAACCTCCTATAGAAAGTAGCCAACCCATGAAAACTACGAATATCATGCACTGTAGTAGGAGTAAGCCAATCCCTGATAACTGCTACCTTCCTTTGGTCAACCTTAATTCCCTCAGTTGAAACAACATAACCAAGAAAGATGAGGCTATCTATTATGAATTCATACTTTTTAAGATTCAAATACAATTTCTGTTCATTGAGCAAGTCAAACACCAACCATAAGTGCTCCATATGCGCCTGCTCACCAATGCTACACACTAGAATGTCATCAAAGTATACTACCACAAATTTCCCAATAAAAGGCTCGAATACTTGATCCATCGCCCTTATAAAAGCACTGCGTGCATTGGAGAGGCCAAATGGCATCACCAACCACTCATAAAGGACCTCTCGAGTTTTGAATGCAGTCTTCCAATCATCTACAGGTCAAACACAGATCTGATGGTACCCACTCCTCAAATCTATATTTGAAACACAGTAGCACCAACCAACATATCTAACATATCATCTAGGCACAGAATTGGGAAGCAGTTCTTGATTGTGATCTTGTTAATGGCTCTACTATCCACACACATGTACCAAGTCTGGGACACCACTGGCTCATGCTCTCTCAGATGAACCCCTTCTATAGAAGCTTTGCAACCTGTCTCTGTAAATCATCATCCTCCTTTGGGCTCATTCTATATAAGGCCTTGTTCGGTAGGCTAGACCCAAGAACGAGGTCTATGTGATGTTGGATGGCCCTCATGGGTGGTAACCCCTCTGGTAGCTCATCCGAAATGACATCACTATTGTCCCTCATTAAGGGCTCTAACTGTGGCAGAACCGAACTAATAAGCTTCTCCTCCACTTGGACCACTGCAAACAACATCGTTGACTGCTCCAATCCCTCCATAAACTCTGCCAAAGAAAGAAGGCTACTGCACCCTTCATCTGATTTAGATGCACTTTCCTTCTTAGATGGACCTAAAACCACTTTTATCCCATCTTTCACAAAGGAATGAGTGTTTCTAAATCCATCATGTATGGTATGTCTATCATACTGTCATGGCCTACTAAAAATAAATACACGCATCCAGAAGCACATCACCCCACACCTCATATTTATAATGTTGTCTAATAAAAAAGAAACTAGATAACACTCAGAAACTGTTACCTTATTTCCCTTTTTGAACAAAGTTATCTTGTATGGTTTTGGATGGCTCTATGTCTTCAACTTCAGCTTCTCAATCATCTCCTGAGAAACAATACTTTCACAACTGACCCCATCAATGATAAGCTTGCTAACCTTCCCGTAGGCCGTGCATCGAGTGTGGAAAATATTAGTGCGCAACCAATCTGCCAGATCAACTACCTTGGGTGTCACCATGTTGCATCGGATCACCAAAGCCTCCCCATGGTCACTAAAGGTTACTTCAGGCTCTTTATCATAAACATGGTCCCTATCAAAAGTTAGTTTGCTGCCCTCATTGAAGACTTCCTCAGCAAGGGCCACAAATTTTCTATGCGGGCACTGAGAAGAGACATGATCAATTCCCGCACACTTAAAGCATTCTATGGTGTTGTTGTTTTGGCCATTTGGGCGACTAGAACTAGCCCCAACACCCGTAGTTTCTTGCTGTTTGGAGGGACTTGCAGGTCGTGAGGACTGTCCAGCCAATAAATTTCCACCTTTTCCCTTAAATTTGCTTCCATTGCCACTTGAGCTACCCTAGCTTGCAGCCCACGTTGATGATGGATGCCTCATCTGAGCTTCAACCTTCACTACAAGGTTGTAAGCCTCATCTAAGGTCCAATACCGCTGTAAAACCACCACATCTTGTACAGATGATCTTAGCCCACCAACATAGCGAGCTAAGGACTGTTCTACCCTTTCAACCACATCAGTGCGAGCCATCAACTCATAAAATTCACCAATATACTCATCTACACTCTTTTCTCCTATGAAGGTTATTCATCTTATGATAAAGGGACTGCAAATAATTTTCAAGCAGGTATTTTTCTTTTAATTTCTTTTTTATAATATCTCATGTATTAATTTTGGAGTTTCCCACCCTCTCTCTTCTAGCCCTAAGTTGTTCCCACCATGTCGGGCCACCCTTTTTCAATTTTATAGAAATAGTTTTTACCCTTTTACTTTCAGGTACCTACTTATAATCAAAAACCCTTTCTATTGTATTTAACCATTGTTACCAATCTATAAATTCCTCGAGTTTAGGCTTACCATCAAAATCAGATATATCCACCTTCAAATCGACATCTCTCGCGCAACACACTCTACGTCTAGGCCTCCAGTCGCTATCCTCATCACTCGACTCCACAGCGAAACACAATGGTGAAAAGGGTTGTATTCGAGAACCTCTTGAGCTGAAAGATCACCGTCTTGCCCATTATTGAAGCTCACAAATTGTTGTGTCAGCTCTTGAACATGTCTTTCAAGTTCCTCAATTCTCTAATCTTTGGAATCACAGAACGGATCCATAAAAATCCCCCTACTATGCCATCTTCTCACTGCTATGGGTTCACCTAAATCACAAATCCTAAGCAAATAATCAACAAAAATTGCAGAAATCAACAAGATCTAGGTTATTTTGACAAAATTTTAGCCAAAATCAACAAAACCTAGACCCCACTGTAACTTCCCTCTTTGTTGTTGATCTAGTGCACCTAAAAACGTGGTTCTACAGTAACTTCATACGTGCTACGGAAACTTCCACATGCCTACAATAACTTCCATGTAGATCGCCGGCTTTGATATCAATTTGATATAGAGAACTTGAAGAAACAGTAGAAAATCAACAAGAAAGCACCATGACACATACAAATTTGGAGAAGCCCTAAGGCTTTCTCCCACTTAGGGCTCAAGCCTTAAGCTTCTTTTCCCAAGACAAAGTCCTTTCTTTTGTTCCTATTTGTGTTTTACCAAGCTCGTATATTGCTTAATCTCCTCTCTGATAGCTTCAGGGACCTAGGCACCTAGGCAGCCACCCAAGGACTCCCCACCCAAGATGCCCGCTTAGACCTTGGTAATGCACCCAAACCTCCTCCCTAGCCCACCTAGGCGCTAGGCAGGCCGCTTTTTGAAACACTAATAATACGGTCATTTATTGGGTATGTTTTGATAACCCATTCATGTCCCCTACCAAAGACAATGGGATATGGGTGTTGTTGGGTCAGCTTGAGGCCTAGGGTTCTAAGTCTGGCCTAGTAGAGTACCCTACTAGCCAACTGCATTTCCCAAAGAATCTTAATTTCCCTATTTATATTTTTCCTAGATGCCAAACTGGTTTAATTTGATGGAAAATGATTGAAAATGTTTTTAGCAATTTTTGTGAAGTTTTTTATTCTAGAAAAAATGGATTTCCAAATTTGATTAGGCGAAATTCCAAATGAGGACATGCCACAAATGTGGGAGCTGAGCACACAAGTGGCCAATGTGTGCCATGTAGACCCCACATGGTTGCCACAGCACTCCACGTGGATGTGAAAGTGGGCATGGCTAGAGCGGCGTGCCTCATTGTGTTTGGATGCATGAATTGTCCTAAATAAGTCATCATCATTATCAAAGGCTTTTCCCAACTATTTAGGTCAGCTAATCCTAAATATGTCTAATAGTGTTTATGTGAATTTGGCATGTGTGATATCTAGATATTTTCTTAATTTATGGGTTATTGTCCAGTTGTGTTTTAGATCTAAAACCAATTTCTAAGGTTGTGTTTTTTTATTGCACACCTGTGTGAAGTTATGACACCAAGTGTGTAAGCTAAGAAACTGTGTGAACTATGACAATGCATGTGTGGACAATGACACGTAGCGTGAGAAAGCATTTGTTTCAAATTCAAATGTTTTCATAAAGGTAGAGAGAAAAAAGCGGGTGGGATGCCCCACATAGAGTGACTTTATAAGATTGCTCTCCAGCCCTTGAAAAAAAGTGTGAATGATGAGGACTTTGGCATCTAAAACTTAGGGTTTCCAAACTCAAGTGAATTTCAAATTTAACTTAAGGAAAATTTGAAAATAAATTGGGGTCTTTGAGGTGATAAAGGTGTTAAATCTCAGCCAATACACTTGAATCACATAGACATTAAGTACATGCCAAGACTAGCTCAATCTCCTAATACAACTCAATAAAAAAACATGTGCACTTAATCTAAGGGCAGGGAAAGCCAATTCAAGTTGCTCGAATTTACCCGAATCACCTCCAAGGATTTACGTACATCCTTTGTTATGATCACTCCCAATAGCACAAAATAGGGGAGTTATCAATAACAAAGGGTGTACGTAAATCCTTGGAGGTGATCCGGGGTAATTCGAGCAACTTGAATTGGCTTCCCAAGCCCTTCGATTAAGTGCTCATGTTTGGTTTATTGAGTTGTATTTGGAGATTGAGTTTGTCTTGGCATTTACTTCATGTTTATGTGATTCAAGCATATTGTATTTGTCATCAATTATGTAATGAAATGTCTTATGTGTAAGCTTATGTATTTTTTGGCTCAATCTCCTTTGTCATTTGAGTGGGAGTTGTGCTAGGACAAATTGAAGTCATTTACATGTATTTTGGAGTGGATGCAATAGTCATTTAGAGGCTTATATAAAGATATATGTGGCTGTAATTTCATTTCAAGAGTTATAATTTGAGTTTCACAAAGAAAATTTTTATTTGTGCGTACGTTGAGCGAGACCTTTATAACCTCCGTCAATAATAATACCAGTGTGTCTATTACATACTCTTTGGTTTGTTCTTTGCATGCATCTTTGGATTGGTAGACAAACATTTGTTATTATAAAATGGCTGTACAGATTACAGACAGAAAGATGTGCACCCACACGCATGTTTGCACGCACACACACTGCCCGCCCTACACATACACACACGCACAGAGTAAATGGGGTACCTCACTTCTAAACTCTTCAAGGGCATCTCCTGAAATGTCTTGATCCAAGAATTTCTTGACAGCAACTTCCTAACAAAAATAACAAAGCTATCAAGGGAAACAAGGACATAAGAATGTAAAAATAGAACAACAAGAATACGTGAATGTAAGGCACATTTGTTCCGCGTGAAATATTTCCTACGAAATATTTTCACATGAGAATTCCCTCATGTGGTTAGGTGTGAGAATATTTTCACACCAGTTGGTCCAAGTGCATATTTTCAGACCAATTGGCAGCTAATTGGTGTGAAAAGATTCCCACATCTAATCACATGAGGGAACTTTTTCACATCACGCAAACCAAACGTACCCATAATGATTGTTAGAGAATATGCAAATATTACGTGACACCTCAATTGATCTCTTGTTTCTCATAAGCAACGGAATGCTACAAAAGGTCCATTACGAGTAAAGTACTTTTTAACTTAATAAACCGTTAGAGAGAGAGAGTACTGTTTAAAAAAAAAATTCCCAAATTTTATGATGAGCTTCTTTTTTCAAGAGATTAAAATTTATGACCAGTTTCTTCCCTATAACATACACATTATAATTGCATATCCATGGCATCCACTGTCGCATCCACTATTTGTTCTCCACATTGACAGTGGAGATGAATCTCAGTTAACAGTTCTGGGGCAAATGATTATCATCAAAAGGGAAGGGAGTTCACAACATATTAACCCACCACCCAAAACCTCAAACCAGGCATACAATCCCAGGATGACTAAAAGGAAAGATACCACAATATTAGACATCCTTCATGCACTGACCATAGTACAATGACACTCACACGAAAGCCAGAAACATCCATATGACCCCAAAAGCTAAGGAAAACTCACACTTTTAAGGCAAAGTCACCATGAACAAGAAAAGGTCCAGAATAACCTCTGCCTCAGTATATATCATACAAGTGTTAAAGAAATGGGAATTTATAGGGTGAAAGAAAACTAGATTACTATCTTTTAACTACAATTCGCATTGGGGAACAACCCTTTGGGCCTCAAAGCTTTTCCAATACCAGCTGCTCATCACATCCGCAAGGACATAATAAAAGGAAGCAGACGATTGCAAATAAGCAAGATTGCACAACCCAATGATCTTAGGTACTTATTTGATGCAGGACCAGGGGGGTTGGCTGGTACATGCGTGATGATAATGATGATGATTAAAGTTTTAAATATCAGATTCAGACGATGAATCGCCAGGAGCCCTTTTCCAAGTAATACATAGGTGATAGGGAAGAGATGGATATGGTTAGGGCAACAATTAGAGTCTGGTTCCAATGTTGTTAAGGGGGTTGAACTTTCTAGAAATTTATTGGCTTAGCAACACTGATGTTGATTTTGAAGGCAACAAGGTAGGGATAAATTAGGTTGGTGAGCTTAGGGGTATGGGATGATGGGATCAAGGAGGAGGTAGCCTATACTATTAGAGCATGGGTTGGTTGATTTGATGGGGCAGAAACAGTGTTCCAAAAGGTGGATTCTGCCCCTAGGCGGGGTGCTTAGAAACCTGGGCAGCCCCAAAAGTGGGGGTCGGGGAGTGATATATGTGTGTGTGTGTGTGTATATATATATATATACATATATATATAACAAAAGTTGGTCGAGAAGTAGTAGGACACACAAATGGCATTTCCAGCTGAAGCTGCAAACCCATATATATATTATATATATAGGAAAAACCTAAAAAATACCTATTGAACGGAACCGCAACGGACAACGTGTCATCCATTGCGGTTCCACGTGAAGTTTTTACCACCACGGACCTAATGTGACCGTGATGTTACTGCTACAGACCTGCTAGGTCTGTGGCGGTCAAAAACCGTACACCGCCCGATTTTTTCAGACAATGATGAGCCTAAGGGCAAAAACATTGTTCATTTTTGCCAAAAGGCATTGAGTAGATGTTTCCACATATATATATATATATATATACGTGTATGTGTGTGTATATGGGAAATGATGGTGTAAGCCCACTAGCTTTCATCTATATATGAGCCCAACGGTCCAGATTCAATCTGAGCCAATCCAATGATCACAAATGCATTTCGTATTTTAATTTTATTTTTTTCTATAAATCCAAATCACTTGAAATTTTGGTCGTGTTCTTTAAAAATAGAAGAAAACAATAAAAATATCAAAAAAATATTTTGTGCAAAATAAATTGACCAAAATACCTTCGAAACTTTTCAATGGTATTTTGGTCAGTATAAATTTTGTGAATTATTTTTTAAATATTTTTATTAGGTGTGCCTTAATGAGAAGAATAGACGCCTAAAATTTCATGCGATTCGGATTTGTAGAAAAAAATTAAAATTAAAATACGAAATGAGATAGTGACCGTCAGATCAACCCAGATTCAATCTAAGTCATTGGGCTCAAATGTAGTTGTACGCTAGTGAGCCTACGCCATCATTTCCCTATATAT
>NW_006497560.1:832248-856989 GCF_000471905.2 Amborella trichopoda | reverse complement strand
TATATATATATATATATATATATATATATATATATATAGGAAAAGTCTTAAAAAAGGCTACAAGTGAATTGCTACAGTGTTTTTCCCCCATCATGGACATGCTATGTCCATGACGGTTTTGCCTAAAAACCACCACGGACCTACGGGGGCCGTGGCAGTTCCCATATATTTTTTGTGTCAAATTTGCATGAAAAAATCCCATCACGGACATGCTATATCAGTGACAAACCGCCATGGACATACTATGTCCGTCCGAAAAAATCGGATCATGCCGAGCCTATGGGCAAAAATACTGTTCATTTTCACCCATAGGCGTTTTGTATTCTCTTCCATATATATATATATATGTGTGTGTGTGTGTGTGCGCATGCGTGTGTGTTTGTGTGTGTGTGTGTGTGTGTTTGTGTGTATTTATGAGTTAATGCCTACGTTACTTCAATTATGACTCATTATTATCCAAAGTCCATCAAATAGCCATGATTGTCCCATAATACGTGAATTTTAATATTCTTTCTATAAATCTAATTTATCTAAAGTTTGGGGTGTATATACATCTAACCAAATCACACAAGAATAAAATATCAAACAAATATTATAATTAAAAATGATAAAAACACCCATGAAATATACATAGGGGCAATTTGGTCATTTTTTTTATGGATGAGGTTTATATAAGGTGTCCACCTCAAATAATCATTGTACGGGTCATCTTTAAACTCTACAAAAAAATGCAGTTTTACTGCTGAAAACGTCATGATAACTAGTTATACACCTACTTATAAAATTTCAAGTTCAAAAAATTGGTTCTAGATCATGCAGATATATAAGCAATCGAAAATCTTGAAATTGGACGATCCGGATAATGTGTTACAATGTGCACTATTTTTAGGAATTGTAGTCCATTTTTTCTTGCATATCTACATCAAGAACTCAAGATGATCAATTGGCGAGTTTTCTAGCTTCGAAACAATATTTTCCAATGGAGTTTTTTAGATGCACCTTATAGCTATAGTATAAGGTTGACATCTTATATAAACTTTTTCTTTCTACTATTTGAATATTGTTTTACATTTTATTTAGGTGCGCCTCACTAAGGTACAGACACCTACAAAATCTGATGTTAATCAAATTTGTTTAAAAAAATTAAAATTCAGACACTACCAGATAATTTTGATCGTCTGATGGAGTTTGGATAGTGATGAGCTACCAATAGGTTATACCTAAAATGAATAGTAATTTAGGTTAACTCGTTGTCAGATCTTAATCGGATGGTTGAATAAGTATGTCACTATTTGAATCTTAATCTTTTTTCTACAAATTGGTTTTATACTAAAATTTTAGGCATATATATTTGACAACATCACGCATCATATAAAAATAAAAAAAAAAGGTATTTTCAAAAATTTAAAATGACCAAATTATCCTCATCATTTTTCAAGGGCATTTGGGTCATTTTAAATTTTAGAATATATTTGTTTTATATGTTTTGTTGTGCACCCTCTTATGTAATGCACACTCCCAAAATTTCATATCAATGCCATTTGTAAAAACAAAATTCAAATTCAAATAATAACATGCATTTTCAACAATCTAATCAAGATCTGACAGCTTTGAGCTAACCTAAATTACTATTCACTATAGGTACAACCTATTGGTAGGCTTTTCATTTCCATATATATATATATAGAGAGAGAGAGAGCGAGAGAGACAAAGCAACATGTGTGTATGCATCCCTCTTCTTTGTCTTCTTCTTATATGTATGGAGAGAGAAGGCTCACATCAAACACTTTGATGCAATCCAGAATACCGTTCTCGAGTATCAAGACAAGAGAGATAAGCTTAAAGTTTACAAGAGTCATTAAGTCTATCCTTTTATATTTTTTGTTCATTTCTTATATCTTTTTATTCACTTAGGAGCATAAGTAGTAATTTTAGAATCTTTTATGTCATTTTATTCACTTGGAGTCTTTTATAATGAAGGGCCATGATTAGATTAGATGGATGGCCAGGATTAAGTCTTCTTTAGGGTTTTTTTATATAAAGGATGTACTCAAGAATAATGGATGATGATGTTATGGACTTCTATTCAAAACCTATAGCAGCAAGTGCACCTTTTTCTCAGGTTTTTTAATATTGATTTAATTTTGGATCTTCTCTATCTTCTTCTTTGCTAAACCCTAGCTTCAAGCCACTACGTCTGCGCCAGTTTGGTATCAAAGCCCAACGACCAATAAATACGATAATGTAGCAGAGTATTGTAGCACATTACCATAGCACATACCGTAGCACATTACTATAGCAAGTTACTATGGCACACAATGTAGAGTCGATTTTTGTGCCCTGGAACAACAACCACGTAGAGGAAAAGGAGGAAAAGCGTTAACCTTAGAAGCATTTGATGCTAGTACGCGAGAAGGATTACAGATCTAATGAGATTGATCGAAACCTTAGCTCTATGTTTGGCGCAGAGGAAAACCTCTTCTCAGGAGGATGAAAACAAGGCATATGAGGAATCTATAAAATTCTTCCATGTTCAAACTCCAAGGAGAGAGGTAGTTCATCTTACCAATAGGGATGGTGGGAAACCAGTCTCAAGGTTAAGATCCTAGAGTTAATGATGAGGACAAAAAGCATTATTTCAAAGGTGATCCTATCTACGATGAGCCAGTTGATGAAGGGACCCCGAAGTGTCCTATAGTGATCATGCGAACTTACCACCAATCTTTGATGTGTACCCTAATTAGGATTCAAGTTTGGTGGAAGAATCATTTTATGATGAAGTAGTTGATGAACCTACTTTTGATGTAAAGTAAGAAGAAGGTTCTATCTTCAATGAAGAACATGCTATTGGCCAGGAAGATAATGGTGGTGACAGTGTTTATGATGGTGAAGATGGGGGTGATTAAGCTGAACTGTTGCTTTGTTTTGAGTGGAGGGCCCAACAACAACTCACCGTCCTAATGGAAAGTGGTCGTGGCTGCAATGCATTCAACTTAACCCATTTTAAAGTTTGTAAGCAAGTCATCTCAGGTATGTTCATGGACAATAATACTATCCACGTTACAATTTTCCATATGGACTAACCATGATTGTGATGGATAAAGGTTCTATGAGAGATGCAATAATTTGGAACACATTTCTCTTGTTTTCTTGAATTCGGTCTCGCTGAATTTAGGGAAAAGTGCATATTCTCGTTGATGATAGACATGCGAATCTAGTACTATTGTCGATGGAAGTTAAGTATTGCCCATATTGTTGGGATACGCATCAATCTGCTTATAGCATTCCTATCATATATGGCTTTGTACATCAGGGATTAAAGCCAGTGGAAATCTATGGACAAGATGTGTTATCTCTTGAATGGTATGGTGCACTAGAATGTGCTTCCCTTATTTGTACAAAGAAGCATGCTCTTAAAAGAGGCGAAGCAGTAAATTGTGTACCAGGGCAGAATGAAGCTTCTAATTGGACAACTAACTCTACCCTACTAATTTCTCATGTTGTATTTGCCAAGATTGACATGAAGGGGTTTTATGATCAGGCAATGCCGAATGTTTTATTGAGAGATTGCAATGTGTTTGATGTTTTATTTAGTTCAAAACAGGTGACTATGTTTCTTTTTTCTTTCTTTTTTTGATAAAGTTAATTGTTTCATTGAATAACGAAAGAAGTAAATACAAGTGTTGGGTCTAGCGTCCCTTACAAAAATTGGGATCTACCATAACCCTAACGGGCAAGGTAATCCCTTTACAAAAAAGCCAAAAAAGAGTCCAATACTGTGACAACAATGAGTTGGCTCAGCAAAAACGGTGAGAGGGTTTATATAACACCCTATTTACAACATGTATGTGAGTAGTGAACAAAAAGGAGAGAAAGGCTCATCAGCTAGTTTAGAGGGAGTCCAAGACTGTTTGTGAGGTTGGCTCCATCATTTGCCATGAGATCTGCAAGCGCGTTGGACGTCCTGAATGTATGCCTCCATGAGACGCTGATACCCCTGCAAATGAATTCAATCTCATCAAAGATCGAAACTATATACCAGGGTGGTATAGACTTTCCGGATGCCCAAGATATAATGTTGTATGCGTCCCCTTCAACTATCAGGTGGGATCCCCAAGAGGGGTTAAAATGCTTGAGCCCTATCAGCAGTGCCATTGCTTTAGCATGTTGTGAATCAGTATAGCCAAGGGATTCAGCATATGTGAGCAGAATATTCCTTTCATGATCTCGAAATACTCCCCCAGCCCCAGCTGGCCCTGGGTTGCCCCTTGAGCAACCATAGTTCCTCTCGAGGGTGGTCGCCAGTTGTTGGGTATTTTGAGATTTCCTTGGTTGATGAAAAAGGATGTTACCCCATTGGCTTAGAAAAAAGTTTGTGGGTGTACCCCCAAAGACTTTGTGGTTGGTTGCCCAAAAAGTTACCAAAGTCTTAACCTTGTGGAGGAGTGCAAGCAGCTGTTATTAACGTCCCTGGAATATCCTATTATTCCTTTCTATCCAAATAACCCATACAAGTGCGACAATGGCAGCCTTCCATATGATTTTTCCAGCTTTGGGCCAGGGCTTGGCGAAATCTGTGGATAAAAGGGAAGGTAACCCATTCTAGGCCAAAGAGTAGTAAAAGTCTACTACAAAGGTATCTCGCCTGTTCACAGTGAATGAACAGATGAGCATTTGATTCCTCCTCTTTTTGACACATAATACACATGTTTGGAGTATGTATTCCCCTCTTTTGTAGTTGGTCCACAGTTAACACTCTCTGTGATCCTGCTATCCAATTGAAATTCTGAACCCTTCGGGGTGCTATGGAAGACCAAACTTTGGCTAGGATCGAGGGGGGATGAAGGGCAGAGTGGGAGATTGAATGAGCCTCCTATAAAAAGAGGCGACCATGAAGCACCCGGAGGGGGAAAGAGTCCACACCAAAACATCATTCCCACTGATAGGAATGTAGCAAGCTTGAAAGGCTGCTAACTGTTGGGTAAAAGAGGAGGATTCTGCTTCGGAGAGGTTCCTCCTGAAGGACGGATTCCAAACTCTTCTCCCTTCTACTGTAGCCATTTCTTCGGCCACTGTAGATTCTTTATGTGAGGCAATGGAGTGTAGGGAGGGGTAGAGTTTCCTTAAAGGGGTATGGCCAAACCACATGTCGGACCAGAATTTTACTCTCGACCCTTCTCTGGCGTGGAATCTAACAAAATTATTGAAGAGAGGGAGGGAAAGGGCGATCGAGTTCCACACACCTGAAGCACGACTTCGACGCCTCACATGTGGCACCCAAGTAGTAGCTGGAATCTTATATTTGTGACGAATAACTTGAGTCCACAATGCATCTAGTTGTGTAGCTAGGCGCCACCACCACTTTCCAAGGAGTGCCAAATTATGTTTACTCAAGATTTTGATCCCAAGTCCTCCTTGTGATTTCAGTAGGCAAACTTTATCCCACAAAATGAGATGAAATCTTGCATGTTCAGCTTGGCCGGACCATAAAAAGTTCCTGGAAAGTTGCTCTAAATGTTTGGCTACTAAAGGTAGACGGGAATGTTTGCTAAAGTAGAGTTGATCAGAGTTTTGCGGCCTGCCGTAGATAGGAATCTTCCTTTCCAACCTGACAGACGTCTGTCTACCTTATCTATCACCTTGGACCACTGGCACTTTTTCGGTTTTCCTAATCCCAAGGGAAGGCCAAGGTAGGTAAAAGGCAGGTCCTCGACTTGGCATACCCAATTTGGGATTAATGATCTAATCTGATTAGTCGTGATGGCCACCCCCATCATTTTCGATTTATCCATGTTGATCTTAAACCCTGTGGCTTCCTGGAAACATCTAAGGAAAATCCTCAGATTATCAACTTCTTGTGGGGTAGCATCGAGGAAGACAAGTGTGTCATCTGCATACTGCAGGTGGGACACAACGGGCACCTAAGAGGAACTCTTAAAGTCAGATAGCAAGCCTTCTTGATAGAGAAGGGATAGGGACCTGCCGAAAACTTCGGCCACTACCGTGAATAGGAAGGGGGAGAGAGGGTCCCCTTGGTGTAATCCCTTGGATGACGGGAAGTAGCCTCTAGGGGAACCATTTATGATAATAGAAAAGTATGGATGTGAGTAACATCCTAGCATCCATTTTCTCCAAGTGTGCCGAAACCCATTCTAGCCAGAATTTGGTCGAGTAAGGACCAATAAACATGGTCATAGGCTTTCTCCCAATCTATCTTGAAGTTCAGGCCAAGCTTTCTTATGACATGTCTGGAATGGATGCACTCATGTGCTATGAGAGCACCATCAAGGATTTGCCTATCTCTGTTGAAGCCTAGTTGGAAAGAATTTTATAAGAAGAGTTGATGAGGCTAATGGGTCGGAAATCTTCAAGTTCCTCAGCGCCTTCCACTTTGGGAACAAGGGCAATAAAGGTCGCATTGATACTTTGTGTAAAATGCCCCTAATGTGGAACTCCTCAAAGAAAGAGATGAAGTCAGTACGGAAGGCGTCTAAAAAAACCTGGAATGGCGCAATGGGGAACCCATCACGGCTTGGGGCCTTGTCTTTTGTAAGATTGTTTATGGCCCCAATAATTTCTTCTTCCGAGAAAGGTCTCTCAAGCCATGTTCTTCTTTCTTAGATACAGTGAGAAAGTCAAGAGAAGTCATCCTGGGCCAACTTGCAGAAGGCGCGGCGTAGAGGGTGCAAATAATCCAATATAGCTGTCTATTTCCCCAGGATGAGTAAGAGAGATGTTGTCCTTTTTGAGGATGGAGATGGTGTTATCCATTCTTCGGCAGTTAGCTACCCAATGAAAGTATCCCATGTTCAGGTCCCCTGCTTTCAACCATTTCACACGAGATCTCTAGAACCAAAAGAGTTCTTCTTTCTTAAGGTTTGCAAAATATTCCAATCTTGCAAAGGATCTAAGGGTAGCTTCTTGGTCAGTTAGAGGTCTGGTTTCCTCTAAACAATCCAGAGATTGGATGACCTGAAGACGGGATATTTTATTCTGGGAATAGTTCCCAGGTAAGGACTTACTCCTGTTTTTCAAGGCTACTTTGAGGAGTAGAATTTTGGTTTGTAGCCTGTACCCTGCCATTCCCGTGACTAGTGTGGACATTGAACTCCACCATTGGGGAATCAGTGTTAGGAATGATTCCTCTTGAAGCCAAGCCAGTTTGAATTTGAACTGCCTGAGGCCTCTGTGTACTGTAACCGTATCTAGGAGAATAGGGCAGTGATCGGATGTCATTTTGGGAAGAGAGAGGGCGTGAGAGCCAGGGAAGGCCTGCTCCCATTCTATAGAGATTAGGAATCTATCAAGCTTGAAAAAGATGGGTTGAAGAGAGTGGCTAGGCCAAGTGTACCGACTCCCCTGGAGAGGGATGTCTATAAGCTCATTTCGGGATATGAAGTCTAAGAAGGCATTCATACCCCTGGAGTGGGTTTGGGTAGTGTTTCTTTCATGTGACCATCTTATAATGTTAAAATCCCCCCCCCAAACACCAACAAGGGTGAGGTAGTGTAGCAATATGGTCTAGTTCCGCCAAAAATTGAGGTCTACCTGCTTTTGAATTAGGGCCATAGACAACCGTAAATTTCCAGAGAAATCCATCTGAGATGCAGGAGAGTAGAATTGTGACTGAAAAGTCTCCGGAGTGGAAGGAAACCAAGTGTCATCTAAAGGATCCCAAATAACCCAAATGCCCCCTGCCGCCCCATTGGCAAGCCGGGAGACCCATTGGCTAGGTCTGTGTCCCCAAACTTGCCTAATAAGGGGGAGGGTAGGCCCAGGAAGTTTAGTTACAGAAATAACCAGAATGGTTGGTGAGAACTTTACAATCATATCCTTGACTGCAGTTCTTTTGCGAGGCTGGCCCAAGCCTCTAATATTCCATGACAGGAGCTTCATGGGTCCGAATGGAATACCGGGGTAGCTCCTTGGGAAGAGGTCAATCTGGCTGACCTTCTCGGGAGCGAGGTAGGGTGATCCCACTAAGTTGGTGAGTTAAAATCAGCAGGTAAGAGAGAGGAAATGAGGTTCAAAAGTTCCCCCTGTCCCTTTGATCGCACCTTAATGCGACTCTGAGCATCAGCCTGTAAGAAGAGGTGAGTAGATCCCTCTGGTCCATCGTGTTCGAAGCCCATAACTTTGTAGATCTCCTTCATCTTTTCCTGGTCTTTGACACGTTCTTCCCTGTTATTTCCATCAGTGGCATTTGTGTCGACGTGTTTGGAGCTGGATTCAACTACAGGTGTGGCAGCTTGAGCTGTGTTGGTGGATGTGTCTACATGATGAGTCTCTTCATCAAAAGAAGAGGGTGCAGAGACAAGAAGAGTCTAGGGAAACTGGGTCTTGGTGAGACGAGAAGAGTCAGAAGAAGCGGGTGCAGAGACTAGGGAAACTGAGTCTTGGTGAGAAGGGGGAAGGAGGTAGGGTAAGTTATGGGTAGAAAAGGAGGAAAAAAGAGAGGGTTGGGTCGAGGGGAGGAGAGTGGGAGAGGGTTGGTTGGATGGAGGGCAAAAGAGGTGATGTAGATACCTGGTGGGGGGTGGAAGAGGGTGATACTTCATGATACCTGTTGTAAACAAGAGGAGAAAATGATTCAAAAGGGGAAAGAGAGAGGAGAGGGGAGAAGGTGCGACAACAGGGGTCAGAGAGGGAAGGTAAGCAAGGTAATGGTGGATATGCACAGAGGAGTAGTCTATCGACCAGTGTTGATAAGGGGCGGGATACTGAACATGCATTGTTCTTACTTGGCAAACCCGAACGAGATGTGGCTCAAAGTGAAGGTGAGGGGACAACAAGCCAGAGACTACGTCTGGTTCCAAAGGGGAACAGTCAGAGGATTGAACCGAGACAATACCAAAAGTAAGCAGGTTTCTATTCATTACGCCAAAAACAGCAGATGTAAAAGGGAAAGGAAAGAAAAGAAGGGAGGTGAAACCTGGAGAGGGCAGAGGTAATGGGACGTTGGTCGACGAAGGGACCGTCGTAGGGGAGGCGGAGACAACAAAGGGAGCAAGGGAAGTGAGCAGGGGCAGAGAGGAAGTAACAAGGAGAGGGTCAAGAGCTACAGGCGAGAGGGCGGGAAAGGAAAGGGAGGAGCTCGGGTCAGTGGGACGGGAGTTACACGTGTCGCCTGAGGCCGCGTGGATGGAGAGAGATGGCGGCAAGGTAGGTGAGATGAGGGTAGAGAATGGGGTGAGGGAGGGGCAGGTGTCGATCCCAAGGGATCCTGTCGAGGACGCGTGATAGGTGGGTAGGGAGGCGAGCGGCTCGAGGGTACAACTGTCGGGGGAGGAGAGATGGAAGTCAAAGAGATGGGAGGAGAGAGTGGGCCAGAGACTCGAGCCGAGGGGGTTATGGGGGCGAGAGTAAAGGGATAACCGGGATGTGCTGATGGTCAAGAACGTGTTGGGGCGAGCTGGAACTAGGCCCAACTGAGCCATCAGCGCCTGTGTCTGGCCAAGGTGCTAAGTTGGACGTGGGGATGGGAAAAGTCTGTTGACACGCAGCTCCTGTCTTGTCTGGCAAGTGACTGTTTGCATCCGGGGCTAGCCGAAAACCAGGCCGAAAAGTGGAGACCACCGGAAAATCTTCGGCCTTCTGTCTGGAAACTTTTTTCCGTCGTTTTTTCCTTTTAACCAGGGTCCACTGAGAGAGTTCCCTAGTGCTCTCCCGGGGGTAGGAAGGCTGGTTGAATAAATGGGGGGAAGGCGGGGATGCAAGAGACCAAGAAAGCACAATCCGAAAGTAGCGTTCCTCAACCTTCAGCCAGAGAGTTGAAGGTATTTGGTAGCGGTCAAGCACTTCCAACAGTAGTCGAATGGACCCGAGAGGAAGAAACTCTAAGGATTTCCATAAGATAGAGACAAGATCCCCACAAGCTGTTACTATAATCTTGAAAGTAGCCGGAGACCAAGCATGCAGTGGGATATGATCAAGGGTAAGCCAGACTCCCTATTTGGAGAAAGAGCCAACATAAGGGGACCAAAGGCGAAGCTGAGCGGTGGCTCCTTTAAAAGAGAGAGGAGGAGCCTCGTTTAAAACATGCTGAGCTGTTTGTGGGGAGGGGAAGGAGAAAAGTACTTCCCCTCCTGAGAGATGCCTACAAAAGAGATTAGGTTCCTTCCAAGTGAGTTTAGCGAGCTTCTCAATCCCCCTAATGTCATCTCGCCTTGACGAGAAAGATCCGACCAAGGAGGCCTTAAGCTTGGATTTGAGGGGTGTCGACACTAACTGGGGGGCAGAAATACACTTGCAGAAAGTAGCTGCGTGTTCTTGCTCAGTTAGCTGTCGTAGAGAGGCATTTGGAGTAGGAACCTGGGGAATCCTAGTTTGGACCTCAGGAGATCTACTGTTCTTAGCCACAACCTCGGCATATCTAGAAGTAGTCAGATTGGCTCGAAGAGGTTGTTTGCGAGCGAGAGGAGAGCCGCGAGGAGGAGGAGGGGGTTTGGGGTAGAGGGCATAGATCTAGTTCCAGAAGAGAGAAGGAGACGCCATACAAGTGACTATGTTTCTTATTGAAGACAATTCATTGGAATTGTGCATTTACAAACTTATGGAGTATGATGCCCAATAAGGCAACCGCCGACAAGCATTGCTAGCATAGGATTTTTTATGTCGAAGAGTTTGTGTGGGCAGTCTTGATTAAGGATAGATTTCCAATTAGGGAATTCCATAAGTTGAGCCAACGCAAGATTGGACCACATGAAGTGGTGCAGAAGATTAATGACAATGTCTGCAAATTGAAGCTTCCCAGCCATATTTGTACTTCCAATGTTTTTAATGTCAAGCATCATACTTTCCATATCATGGTAATACCTCCAATGACGAGCTGCTAAATTTGAGGGCGAATTCTTTTGAGGGAGGGAGAACTGATGCAGCCTAGAATATTGCTCTCGAGTACCTAGACAAGAGTGATAAGCTTAAAGTTTACAAATGGAACCACGGAAGGGCAAAGTGGTCATTGAGTCTATTCTTTTATGTCTTTTATTTAGTTCTTGAGTCTTTTTATTCACTTAGAGGCATAAGTAGTAATTTTTGTATTCTTTTATGTTTTTTTATACACTTAAAAGTCTTTTATAATAAAAGTTCATGATTAGAATAGATGGTTGGCCAGGATTTAAGTTTTGTTTAAGGTTTTCTTATATAAAAGATGTACTTAAGCATAATGGATTATGATGTTATGAACTTTTATTCAAAACCCTAGAGACGCAAGTGCTCCTTCTATAATCTCTGGTTTTTTAATCTTTCTCTACTTTTGGATCTTCCCTATCTTCTTCTTTGTTAAACCCTAGCTTCAAGCTACTAGGTATGCACCAGTCATCTTCTTCTCTTTCTTCTTCTTCTTATATGTATAGAGAAAGAGAGAGAGAGAGAGAAAGAGAGAGAGAGAGAGAGAAACAGAAAGAGAGAAAGGCCTCATATTAAATGCTTGAAGGATGTCTTTTTGTATGTAGAGAGAGCGGGGAGTGCATCTTGTGTAGAACACATGGAGGTCATCATCAGTTTGTGTGTCAAAGAGAGAGAGGCCTCCACCGAACACTTGAAGGTTGTCTTCTACTTTTTCTTCTTCTTCTTTTATCTAAAGAGTGAAAAAGGTGTCGAGAGAGAGGGAGAGAGGAGAGCCTAGCATCAAACACTTGGACGTCTTCTTCTTTTTCTGTTATATGTAAGAGAGAGAGAGAGAGAGAGAGAGAGAGAGCATATGGGTTGTATGTATGAGCAAGAGCGAGAGACCCCAATGGAAAACTTGGAGTTCATCTTCTTCTTTGTCTTATATGTAGAGAGCATATTGTTCCATGGGAGAGAGAGGGACCTCACATTGAACACTTGGAAGTAGTCGTCATCTCTTTCTTTACGTAGAGAGAGAGAGACAGCATGTGTGTTCATGTGTATGAGAGAGAGAGAGAGGACAAGGAGGCCTCACATCAAACACTTGGAGCCTTTAGCCAAGGGCTTTTTCTAGCCAAGTGCTCCATTAGGCCACCTAGGAGGCCCCAGGCCACCTGTGGGGGACGCTAATACCAAACCGAATAGGGCCCCTGCCTAGGCCCTACGCTGTTTGGAAAGTCCCCTTGGCTGCTTAGGCATACAGGCAAGCCAATTTTCATTCACTAGGTAAAAATGAGGGGTGTATATGAGGAATCTTAGGTGGGAAGTGCCACAAAAGGGTGGACTTTTGAAGGTTCTCCCAACCAACCTAGCTTGCAATTAGGAGGTTCTCCCTGAGGAAGTCCCACACAAGTAAAATTAGGAGTGACACTCAAGAGCATCAGTCTTTTAGAAGATTGGTGCTTAGCGAAAAACTATTTGGCAATGGAGTGATATCGAAATTAGACAGCATTCCAATAGATCCACATACCAAAGAGACATGAGCTCGTTCCAATCAAGCTTCAAAAGTTGGTTTACATCCATTACAACAAAAAATACCGAAAGCAGCAGTTAAGGAGGAAAGTGGAGAGCTAGAACCCTATCAATTTGGATCAGACATTGCAAAAGATCTAATGAATGGTTGGTGGAAATGGAGGAAACGGTTCTCAATAAGAGGTTACTAAATAAGAGATGGGGCCCGTTGACAAAGCGAGGAACGTAGGAGACTAGGAGTAAAGATGTACAAGCCAAAGCTAGTGTAGATATTGAAGAATGGTAGAGGAGATGATGACGATGATGGTGGCGCTAAAGCAGATGATGGTGACACGAGCAGATGTGAGAGTATGCATGAGCAAATGAAGGTTGGACCAGCCTTCGGCCCTTTTCAGATAGGAGGGAATACCCCAATTACCTAACCATCAAAGTCATTCTTTAGCCATTATAGAGATACTAGAGATGATTATGAGCCTGCTATCATTCATGTAAATTGCAGTTTGAGATGCTTAGAATTAGCCTTAAAGTTTCTTCTATTTGTTTGAGATTGTGATTGCAATAGTTAACTTTGTTTACAATGTAATACTTTTACTCATAGATACAGTGGGTCTTTTTCCCTGACATGATCATCATGCGTTGGGAGTTGGTTGATGGAACTTGGAAGTAGTTTGTTACTTTAAAGTTTGAATGCAGTTCATATGAATGTGAGTATTCCTATGTGCTAGTATTCGATCTTGCAATGTATGTCAACTAGAGAAACAAGCCAAACTGCTCAAAACCCTCAATAGCTATGAGTTTTCTATTGTTTTGGGGTATGGACAGTGGGGGGCAGGGATGAATCAGACAGACTTAGTGAGTTGAAGTTTTAAAACATCAATTTGGATCACCCTGATAACCAGGCGAGACGTTACCCATCGAAAATCAATCCACATCACTATTGAGACCGAACACTTCAAGGTCACCATTCCCTGTAAGTTAGGGATGCCCATAATCTCTCAGCGTACAAAGGTAGGTAAGAAGGCTAGGAAGAAGGTGAACATTCAAGGAAAAATAAGGGGAATTATGGCAGACCTTTAACCCTTTTACTGATAGCCCTACTTCGATTGGTTTTGGAAAGGTTAATGGATTTAATTGTTTAGGAAGAAGGTGAACATTCAAGGAAAAATAAGGGGAATTATGGCAGACCTTTAACCCTTTTACTGATAGCCCTACTTCGATTGGTTTTGGAAAGGTTAATGGATTTAATTGTTTATGTTATGTTTTTTTTTTAGGTAATTTTCTTGTGTTTATGTTTGAAGTTTGGCTTGACATTTATAATGAAACTTCTCGAGTGCTTTTTTCTTTTAGTGGTTTGCTTACTACTTTTGTGATTATAACGTAGTTTTGGGTATGATCAACTATGTTTCTACTTGATAATGCAAAACCAAAAATTTATAATATATTTTGCAACTATTTTTAGCTTTGAATCTAATTTTTAATGCAATATTGAAATTTTATAGTATACTTTTGTCTATGTTTGGATTTATTTCCATTATAGAACAGAAATTTCTTTACAACATATTTTTGTCTATATTTTTTGGCTGTGGTTATAATTTATAATGCAAAATCGAATATTTGTAATATATGTTTGCCCATTTTTGGCTTTTGTTTATAATTTATCATGCTAATTTGAAATAATACTCCAAGTTTGCCTATGTTTGGCCTATGTTTTCAGATTGTAATACGAAATTTCACAATATTACTTGACGTTTAGCTATGCTTCAATTTGATAAATTTAGCTAAACTGAAAATTCATATTTCAATATATTTTTGGCTAAGTTTGAATTAATTTGTAAATTATAATACAAATTTAGCGTATGCGATCTTATTCTGTGAGCACATTGAGTTTTTCTATATTTTCAGGTTATCTTGAGTGCTAACTCTTGAGTTGTCACATACTTATATTCACAATGTCTTCTTCTGGTTCTACTAGGAAACAAATTGATCCGGAGTGGAAGCATGGGACATGCCCAAATCCATTGGACAAGTAAAAGATCTACTGCAATTACTGTAAGAGAGTCTATTCATGCGGAATTAATAGGTTCAAGAAGCATCTAACCGGGATAAAAGGGGATATTACACCTTACACACAAGCCTCAATAGAAGTAAGGAATAAGATGTTGGGGCTTCTTGAAGGGTTCAAGAAGAAGAAAAAGAGGGTAAAAAAGAAGTGGATGATATTAGGAGATCAGTAGATCAAAGAGAAGACGAAGAGGAGTATGAAAGTAGCGCTAGGCCAATAATGGAAGTCGAGTTCGGGCAAAGTAGGCCATGAAATGTAGGGCCGATAGGCTCTTACTTTGCCCCCCTGATCCTACTATTACGGCTCGAGGAAAGGGCAAAACTACATTTGATAGCCAACTAAAAAAGGATCGAAAAGAAAGAGTAGATCAGTATGTGGCCAGGTGAATTTTTCAAGCAGGTATATCTTTCAATGCCACTAACTTGAGAGATTCCAAGCTATGGACAAAGCAATGGGCCAATTTGGGCCCGGATATACAATTCCTACCCCATATCAACTCAAGGGGCCTCTACTTAAAATAGATGCAGAACTGACCAATTATGGGGTCGGTTTGGGGCTACCATAATGACTGATGGATGATCTAACCTGAGGCGTAGGAGCACAGCATAATGAATTTGATGACAATTTGTCCATTGGGGACAATGTTTTTGTGCTCAATTGATGCATATGATAAAGAACATGATGCTTCATTCATTTTGGATTTGGTAGAGAAATGCATAGAGGAGGTAGGACACCATTACTGACATGGCTGCCCATAATATAACAGCTGGCAGCGAACTTGAGAACGGGAAGCCTCACATATTTGGACCCCATGCGCGACACATAGCATTGACCATATGCTCGAGACCATTAATAAGAAAGCAACAGTAACATCAACTATGGGGAATGCCAGGATAGTCACAGGTTTCATTTACAACCTCACACATGTTTTGGCTTTGATTAGGAACTTTTGTGGGAATGAGTAGGTGAGACCAAGGGTAACTAGATTTGCCACCTCTTGTTTGTGCTTGAAGCCGCTTCAGAAGAACAAGATAATTTAAGAAAAATGTTTGTTTCTGATGAGTGGGACCAAATGAAGTGGTCTACTCACGGAAAAGGGTAGGAAGGTTGTTGATATTATCATATCAAGAAGCTTTTTGAAATGAGATGGTTTGTCTATTAAAGCCTTCAAGCCACTTGTTAAGTTTTACGCTTAGTGGATTGCAAGAAGGAGCCACCTATGGGTCACATTTACAAGGCTATGGAAGTTGCCAAGGAGGAGATTAACCTTGTATTACTATAAAAGATGAAGTATACAGCAGAAAGAGGGATGAGAGGACCGAGAATACCTTCGAGACAGGTATCTCAGTCTAAAAGTAGCCAAAAACCCTATACAATCTATAACCTTTTGAAGCGATTGTAACCAAAAAAGGGAGGATACACAAAATATTGGGCTTATAAGCTCGCTGTTTTACAAAAATGTACAACCAAAAAACTAGTGTCCTTGGAGATCTCGAAGGTCCAGTACAAAAAAGGAGGTGGACCATTCATTGTCTTCTAAGTGTGGTCGTCGTCGCGCACCATCTTTAGCGAGAAGGTCGGCAAACTCGTTTGACGTCCGCCAAGTAGCCTCCAACAGACGTTGGTGTCCCTGCATAAATGGTAAATTTCATCAAAAATTCTAGAAAGGTACCAAGGAGGGGTGGTGGTGCCTGCTGCCCATGAAAGAATGTTTTTGCGTCTCCTTCCAACACTAAGGATTGGCCCCAGGAAGGACTATAAAATTTTAAGCCCATAAGGAGTGCCAAGGCTTCGGCGAATTATGGATCTCTATGTCCAACAAATTCTGAGTATGTCCAGAGAACATTTCGATTGTGATCACGGAAAACTCCCCTACTCCTGAAGGGCCCGGGTTCCAATGTAACAACCATCGAAGTTTAATGGCAGTATCTTGAGGAGGTAACCAGTTGTGACGTCGCCAAAGCTTGAGAGGCTGAATTCGGATAACATTGTCCCATTGTCTGAGGAAAGAACTCATAGGAATCCCCCCAAAGGTCCTATGGGTGGAGGCCCAATAGGTTACAAGGGATGTAACCTTATGAAATAGCCCAGAAACTTCATTTGTGTGCCCTTGAAAGACCCTCTTATTTCTTTCAAGCCATAAAACCCAAATTGTAGCAGCGATAGCTGCCCGCCACAAAGTTGTACCTGCTTTGGGCCAAGGACGTCCAGAATAATTAAGAAAAAGGTCTTTTACCGAATTTGGGAGGACCCAATTGAAACTAAACAATTGTAGGATCAGTGTCCAAAACTCGAAAGCCACATGCAGTGTAGAAAGAGGTGGGGGTTAGACTCCTCTGTCATACACATTACACATCTGTTTGGGAGTGGCAGGCCTCGTTTTTGGAGCTGATCAAGAGTGAGGGCCCTATGACAGCCAGTAATCCAATTGAAAGACTGAACTTTTGGAGGAGCTATTGTGTTCCACACCTTGAAGAGGGGAGAGATGGGATTTGAAGGGAAAGTAGGAGGCTGGATAAGAAGCTTATAGAAAGATGCAACTGAAAACTTACCAGATGGGGAAAGTGTCCATACCAAAGAATCACTCCCTGATAAAGGTAGGAACACCGGGTGAAGAGCAGCCGATAAGAGTGGAGAACTCTAATGTTTCCTCTTCTGAAAGGTTCCTACGAAACAAGGGGTTCCATGGTCTACGCCCCCCTGCCAAGATCATTTCATCTGCAATACTGGACTCTTTGTTGGAAGCGAGTTGAAACAGGTTAAGAAAAAGGCCCCTAAGGGGAGCATGTCCAATCCACAGATCAGACCAAAAATGAACTTTGTTTCTGTGTTTAGGATGGAAACGAATCACTTTCTTGAACAAAGCAAGAGAGGAGGCGAGGGATTTCCAAATTCCTGAAGCCCTACTCCGTGAGGGCCTTTCAAGAACCAAAAGTGTTCCAGAATTTTATATTTCTTCCGACAAAGCCCAGACGGAGTTTGGTTGGGTGGCCAATCTGCACCACCACTTCCCCAAAAGAGCCTGATTATGCTTTCTTAGATCTCTGATACCTAGACCACCTTGGGCTTTGGGCAGTCGGACTCTGTCCCAAGAGATAAGATGATGTCTCGTTTTTTTAGCTTGGCCAGACCATAGAAAATTTCTCATCAGTTGGTCCAGTCTCTTAGCCACCAACGATGGCATATGGAGAATGGACATTAAGTAGACAAGAGAGTTGGCCAAAGTAGCCTTAACCAGCGTAGAATGACCGGCCAGAGAAAGGAATCTTCCTTTCCATCCAGCTAAACGCCTATCAACCCTATCAATGACTTGGGCCCAATGTCTCTTTTTGGGTTTCCCTAAACCTAAAGGGATCCCCAAAGAAGTGGTAGGAAGGTCCTCTACTTTACAGTCCCAGGAAGGAATCAGGGAACTGATTTCTTGAAGTGTGAGGCCCACTCCCATCATCTTAGATTTTTCCATATTTACTTTAAAGCTAGTGGGCTTCTCAAAGCATTTGAGGAAGATTATGAGATTCTCGATTTACTTGGGGACTGCAAATGTGATACCCATGGGCCTTGAGAGCTACAGAGAAAAGCCGAAAGTAGTCCTTCCTGGTAGAGACAAGAGATAGACCTGCTGAAAACCTCGACAACTACAGTAAAAAGAAAGGGAGAAAGTGGGTCCCCTTGATGGAACCCCTCAAAGCAGCAAAGAAACCTTTAGGGCTACCATTTATAAGGACCGAAAAACGGGGGGTAGAAATACAGCTTCTCATCCATTTTCTCCATCGAGGGCCAAAGTTCATTCTTGCCACAGTCTCATCCAGTAAATGTCAGTCGACATGGACATAAGCTCTCTCCCAATCGATTTTGAAAATCAATCCTGGTTTCTTGGATAGGTGCCTAGAGTGGATACACTCATGAGCAACCAATGTACCATCCAGGATCAGCCTGTCTTGGATGAAAGCTGATTGGCACTGCGAAATGATGAGAGGAAGGACCTGCTTGAGTCTTGAGGCCAAAACCTTGGCCAGAATTTTGTATGAAGAGTTGAGTAAGCTAATTGGACGAAAGTCCTTAAGCTCTTCAGCACCTTCTTTCTTGGGGACACGGGCTATAAAGGTAGCATTGATAGCTTTGTTGAGGATCCCCCTATGATAGAATTCTTCAAAGAAACTCCTGAAGTCAAGTAGGAAAGTACCCAAGAAAGATTTAAATGGGGCCATGGGAAAACCATCTAGCCCCGATGCTTTGTCTTTAGCTGGTTGATCAATGGCGCTTGAGATTTCCTCAACTGTAAAAGGATTTTCCAACTCGCTAGACCAAAGATTAAGAACTGAAAGGAAATTCAAAGTGGTCATCCTAGGCCTGAGTCCTACTAGGGCAGAATAGATGGACATGAAGTAATTCAAGATGGCACTTTCAATTTCATCTGGTTGGGTAAGAAAACTGTTATCCACCTTAGTTGTGGATATCAGATTCTCTCTCCTTCTACAGTTGGCCATTCAATGAAAGAAAGCCGGGTTCTGATCCCCTACTTTTAACCATTTAACCCGGGATCTCTGGTACCAAAAAAACGCTTCTTTCTCGAGGGTAGCAAGGTATTCCAGCTTGGATTGGGTTTGTAACTGTTCTTCAAAGTCTGACAAGGGTCTGACTTCCTCAATTTTATCAAGGTCTTGAATGCAGCTAAGCCAAGAGCTTTTTAACTGAGAGTAATTCCCTGACCGAGATTGTCTCCAATTTTCCAAGGACATTTTGAGCAGCTGGATTTTGGTTTGTAGCTTGAATCCCTCTCTACCCGAGACTTGGGAAGAGAAAGAATTCCACCAACTGGGGATGAGAATCACAAGATACTGCTCTTCCAACCAAAGCCAGTTCAAACCGAAAGGGTTTAGGCCCCCGACTAAAAGGTTGTGTATCAAGAAGAATGGGGCGATGGTCTGAGGTAGGTTTAGCCAAGGTAAGAGCATGTGAATCTGGAAAGGCAAATTCCCAATCCAGTGACAGAAGGAAACAATCCAGTTTGGCCAGAGAGGGCAGAGCAGAGTGATTAGACCAGGTAACGGCATTCCCTTGAGTAGGAATGTCTAGTAGTTCATGTCGAGAGATAAAGTCAGAAAAATTCAGCATTCCTTGGGAGACATTGGTGTTTCTCTCATGAGACCACCGAGTGATGTTGAAATCACCACCCAAGCACCGTGCAGAATATGGTAAGGCTGCGACAAGATCCAATTCAGACCAGAGACGGAGATGTAAGGAAGCTGAGTTTGGACCAGAAATGGCGGAGAATTTAAGCTGCACACCATTTGTTGTCTTGGATAGAAGGACAGTGACCGAGAAATCTCCTATGTGAGACGATAGAAGATTAAACTCAGTTGAGTTCCAAATAACTCATCTCGCCAAAGGCCCCTATCGTTGGTAAGATTCCCATTGACACGGTCTTCTGCCCCACACACTACGAATGGACTGCAGAGTAGGTGTCAGTTGTTTAGTCTCTGTCAAGGCAAGGATCGAAGGGGAGAGTTTGGTAGAAAAGTCTCTCACCAAATACCTTTTGGACTTCTGTCCCAACCCTCTAATATTCCAAGATAGAAACTTCATAATTTAAGGGGAGAAGCAAGGGTGGAAGCAATCCTGGGAGACGGCCTAAGAGTGGGGGAGGTTTGGGTAGCAGTGGGAAGAGGCTGGTCTTCAGGGGCGACATTATCATAATTTACAGAAGAGAAGAGGTTAAGCAATTCACTATGTCTTTTGAGACTCACTTGAGCCTGCTATGAGCATCCGCCTGCAAGAACCTATGTGTCGGGCCTTCGGGTCCAAGGTATTCAAATCCCATAATCCTGTAGATCTCCTTCATCTTGTCAGCTTCTCGAATGTTATCAATCCCACCAGCTCTCTCTGGGTCTCCTTTGTCCAAGCAGGAAGAAGAGGGTGCAAAGGATAGTGATTCAGGAGCAATCATTGAAGGTTCAAAGGAGGAGGAGGACTGTCCAGGGGAAACAGGGGAAAGAAGGAGAGACGGCAAGAGCTGAGGTTCCCAGACGCTAAGAACAGGCGACGGAACCACGGGAGACACTGAAGTATGGTTAACCAGGGAGGGAGTAGAAGAGGGTGAAGAACCAAGAGCGAGCCCAGATGAAGCTGCAGGCTGGGTAGGGATCCAAACAGTGATAGGGGGAGGAGCCTAGTTGGACACGAGATAAGGGCAAGGGTTAAAAGGCAGAGAAGGAGGGGTGTAGAAAGATAAAAAGTGAAAAGGAAAAAGTTGAGGACCAAGGTTCAGAGGCGAGGAAGGAGGGAACTCGTAAGGGAAGAGAACTGTCGTAATCCTGTCAAGATGAATGAGGAGAGAGGGCTGAGGAAGACAAGGGCCAAGAAGCTCTGACAGGTGAGCAGGGTCAGGGGGAGAAGGATGGAGGGAGTGAACCGTGATGATGCCGAAAAGAAGAAGAGAAGGGTCCATTTCCACAGGCAAAAATGAAGCAAACAGAGAGGAGTCATTGTGGCAAAAGAAGGGAAGGGGTACGAAGGTCAGGGAAAGAATAGAGGGGGACTCAGGGTGAAGAGGGCAGGATGATCCGACACTCTCAACAATGGTAAAGCTTCCTCAGAAAGGCCCAGAGAAGACCTGTAAGGAGGAGTGGACTGGATGGAAGCTAGCGGCTCCTGGCTCTTGGTGGACGGAGAGCACTAAGAAAGGGAAGGTTCACAAGAAGACCCGGATGGATCTTCAAGGTTGGGAAGGAGTGAGGGGAGGACAGCATTAGGAGACCGTCAGGGGGGTGTTGCGTGGAGAGGCCAAGTGGCAAAGGGAGAGACGGAAGGGTTTCTTGGGCAGAGAGCAAAGTATCATACGAGAGGATACCGCCTGCAGCCGAAGCGATGGAAGGCGGCTAAAAGTTAATAGCTGTCCCCTCAAGACGTGTCTACCTCGTGGCCGCAGGGACAGACGTCAGGGCGGCTGGTGTACCTTTATCCAATGAGTTTCTCCCCTCGTGGATCGGGTCAGCTACAAGGGCTCGATTCTCAGCCCCGACCAAGGAAGGTCGGGCCTTAAAAAAAGCTAAAGGCCTAAGAGAATGTATGTCCTCTACAACTTCCTTACCAGGTGACAGTTGTTACCAACCCCACCGCCTTCTGAGATTGGTTCTAAGAAAGTGGGCCCAACACAGGCGCTTCACGCCGACTTTCTGACATCGCCGTCCCCATCATCCCCAGAGAGCAAAGGTAGGGTGTCACGCGGTATCCGCAGGGAACACGGATGACCAGAGGACCATTGACTGGCCAGAAAACTTGGGCGGTAAACACTCTGGCCAGGAAAAAGGTCATGGGGATTCCAGCGGAGGTGCTGCTTGGCTAAGCCAGATTTCTTGGAGACGACACTCCAAGAAAAGGAAGAAGAGGTTTCCGGCAATGAGTGCGGACTGCCAGCTACCAGATTATCCGAGGGGGGGGAAGCCTCGATCCAAGCCAAAGAAATTGGGTAGAACAGGTTATCTAATTCAATCCACACACAAGGTGGAATACATTTAGGGTCTAGAACCTCCACCAAGAGCAGGACGGAGCCTAGCGGAAGTGTTTCCAGAGATTTCCACCGAATCGAGATCAAATTTCCAAAAGATTCATCTATTCTCCCAAAGGTTGTAGGAGACCAAGCATGGAGTGGCACATGAAGAAGCTTAAGCCATACCTTTTTCCTTCTGAAAGAACCTTCCAGGGGGGACCAAGCATGAAGGCATTGGGTTGCCCCTTTGAAAATCGCAGATTTGGGATCCTGCAATACCTGGCAGGCGAGAGCTTGCGACGAAAAGGTGAAGAGGTAGCCTCCACAGGAGAGGCGTCGAGCCGTTAAATTGGAATCCTCCCAAAAAAAATTTGCCCAGATCTCAACTCCTCTGAAATCATCTCGAGACGGGCGAAACATGCCTACTAAAGATGACAGGAACTTAGTCTTAAGCAAGGAAGACTCGACAAGTGCGATGGAGATGAAGAAAGGACCGAGCGGGAGCCATCGAGGTTGGGGGGAGTGCAACTACTTGCGCAAAGGACCCAAAATCGTTAGTCGGTAACCCGTTTTGTGAAGAGCCACAGGTAGAGGACTGCGCTTCCTTAGTAGATGCCTTGTGTGGGACACAGAGAGGTTTAGGGTACAGGTCGTAAATCTTACTCCAGAAAGAAAGAGAGGTCAGGGGCCAAGTAGAGAGGTGAAGAGCCACAGGTAGAGGACTGCGCTCCTTTAGTAGATGCCTTGTGTGGGACACAGAGAGGTTTAGGGTGTAAATCTTACTCCAGAAAGAAAGAGAGGTCAGGGGCCAAGTAGAGAGAAGCCTGGAGGAAGATGGTGCAAAAGAGGAAGGACGAGCGTGCGAAAGACATCTGGAAGCAGGAAAAGGAAGAAAAGGAGGAAGACGAGGTGGAAAGGGAGGGAGACGATGGCGTCTCCTCCTCATTTTTTTACAAAAGTCTGATTAGGCACATTTTTTATCACAATGAAAAGCTCTATGAGCTTATTTTGGATATTGTAGAAAGTAGGTGGGACTCAAAGCTTGAGAGGCCCCTCCACTTGGCAGGTGACCATTTGAACCACGCTTATTGTTATGACAACCCACAAATTGAGACTCAAGGTTATTTTATGGATGCAATCAATACATGCGTGGTCAAACTCATCCCACCTGTACAAGAGCAAGACCAAGTGTCAATAGATCTAGAGAAGTATAGAACGGCAATGGGGACCCTTGGCACAAAACTTGCTCTAAGGCAAAGGAAAACTCTCAAGGCGGGTAAAATTCTTTAGAGTTTAAGGCAATTTTATTCTATTCTTTATTACTTAACTTTTTTGCAAAATGTAATACTGTGACGTAGGCACATGGTGGACCGACCATGGGTCAAGTGATATAAGCACTGGCAACGGATGGCTATATGAATACTATGTTTGACAAGTAGCTCATCTGGATGTGGGCACAATTTTAGTACTTTTGAGATAGTAATTTCTTATTCTTACCTAATTTCTAAGTTTTCGATGATGTAATTTTATTTAGATTTTAAGTTATTTCTGTACTATGATTTATGAAACAGATACACACCAAAAGAGAAACAGACTTCAGCAAAAGAGACTGAATAATCTTGTGTACAGTCAATACAATTAAGAATTGAGGGACTGTTACATGGATCGAGATTCCATGATCCAATTGAAATTAAAGAGTTGGATGATTCATGTGAGTGGTTGATTGAATGAGGATTTAGTAAATGCTGGATAGGACTTGACATGGAGTCAAGTGAGGCAAACTATGGGAACTCAGTCGGACCCCTTGAGGACCACGCGCTCTCAATCTCAAAGGAAGGGACATTAGTCTCAAAGAAAGGGGTCCCAATCTCAAAGGAAAGGGTCCAAGTCCAAGTGGAAGAGACAACTCAAAAGAGTGAGGACGGAGGAAGAGGACCCAGAGCTACAAGACTCAGAAGAGACCAATGAAGAAGAACGATATGTATCAAAGAAAGATGATTCTGATATGATGGCATACCATCATCATCAACCTCATCTGAGTGTTGGACGGAGACACAATGACATTGTTGGACGCGATGATGAACAAATTGACCCTTTCTGCGTTCGTCATCATTTAATTCTTTGTAATGTCATGTTTGTTTAATGGAACTTTGGATTTTGGAACTCTGGAATGTGTTGAGGTTTTTTGGGTAGTGGAATGTGTTGAAGTTGAACTACTAAACTTTGAAGTTTGAAGTAATGCCTGAAAGCTTATGGATGTACATTTAGGTTATGTGACTTTGTATTTTCACTTAAATGCCAAATGGATGTCAAACTTTGGGCAATTTCAAAGTTTTATAGTTTTAAAGATGTAAATTTTAGTTTCTAAGTAATCAGATTCCAAAATCAAAAACCCACACCCCCACTTTTCTCCCCCGACGCTACCCCCCCAGAAAAAAATAAGTGCCTACACAGTGGCCACCGTGTGCCTTTGCCACCGTTTTCTTGGACATTGGGTGCAGATTCTAGAATAAGGGAGACCCAAGCACAGCTTGGGAGGTCAAACTACATACCTAAACACAATGATGAAAACGCTGGCCTCTTGGCCACCTAGGTAGTGGGGTCTTGGTGGACATGCCTAAGGCAGACACCTAGGTGGGTCTGGGCACCCACCCAGTGCAACCCCCTAAAGGACAAAGAAAATCAAATCCATCCAAACATAAATTCAGGCCTGCGTAATGCCCTGACTAGGCGGGTTTGGGCGCCCGCCTAGTGCCACCCCTTAAAGAAAAATAAGAAAATAAATCCATGTAAACAAAAATTCATTCTGTAATGCCTCTCTCTCTCTCTC
>NW_006497560.1:736361-832228 GCF_000471905.2 Amborella trichopoda | reverse complement strand
CCGTACCGTAACCGTAACCCGTAAAACCGTAAAACGTAAAAACGTAAAAATAAAACTAAACTAACTAACTAACTAAACTAACTAACTACTACTAGTACGTCTCTCTCTCTCTCTCTCTCTCTCTCTCTCTCTCTCTCTCTCTCTCTCTCTATATATATATATATATATATATATATATATGAGAAGAAGAAGAAGATGGCCTCAAAGTGCTCAATGCGCAGCCTCTCTCTCACACACACACACACACAAAGATACAATGAATCCATATGCTCTTTACATGTAAGAAGAAGAAGACCTCCAAGCATTCGATGCGAGGTCTCTCTTTCTCTCACACGACATATTAGAAGAAGAAAAAGAACAACATCCTCATCCTCCAAGTGTTCGAGACCTCTCTCTCACAAATATGGATCCAAAAGAAAAAGTGGGGGGGGGAGGGAAGAGAATGATCTTTAAGAATTTCATGTGAGGCCTCACGCACACACATACGTGTGCACACATACATGTGCACACACACATACACACATTCACAAAACACACACACAAAACATCATATGCCCCCCACCCCAACCCTTGCCCTTAGGGCCGCCCAGGTATCTGGGCGTATGCTTAAGAGTACACAAAAGCTATGCAACCATATATGCAGCTGGAACAGATTTTCAGAATCAGTGGTGGCCCCTGGCCACCAACTATGTCAATGAGAAGGAAACAGAAGAAAAAGTGAGTGCAATGCAAGTCCCATATCCATGAGCAACACTTGGACTTGGGCAGTACATGTGGGAGGACTTGGGACAAAAATGGTTAAGAATCAGGGTCAAAGAAGAGATCTCAGAAACTCATACAATTTGTTTCCAATCAGGCTATAGCTATGTATCGCGAGTGGAAGAGTTGTCCAGCATATATGGAAAAGATTGATTGTTGTTGGAGGAAAATGTAAGGTCAGATGTATGATGATGTCTAGATAGCCTTCTTGGGGAGAAGAAAACACATGTAATGGTGGAGAGAACAAAGATGGAACCTGGCCTTCATTCACCAGGGAGGACAACAAGAACCCAAACAGAAGTGTTAGACCGGAACGGTTGGAACTTTGGAACTAGAGTGACTCCCTTGAAGAACTGATCTGTGATGGCAGCCAATGGTGAACCAAGTGGAGGCTGCACATGGGGTTGGAAACTAAGTCAGGGTTTCCACGTGGGTCAGCACCCAAGCCGGCTTTCTTCATAATGTTGTTTTAGCATGGCACAAAGGTTGCCAACTACTGATGGGCAGCTATTTGGCAATATTCCTTTTATTAAAAATGAGCATTGCTTATCAAAGAAGAAAACAACTCTGATGTAATCAACCAAGGAACCTTTCTAATTCAAGAAACAGCTTAGAAACGTTTTCAAACCCAAGAGACTAAGTTATGGAGTTATTTGAACAGATGGACTTTCCCCTTAAATCTGTCCATCTCCTAAGTACAGCACTTTGCAGACAAGAAAAAAATAAAGAACAGAAAGTACGCCCAGAAAAAATAACTCACCGTTCCATGCCAGTCCCCACGATATACCTCCCCATATGATCCTGCAACAGAAAGCATCCCAACTAAATAACAAAGTGCATCATGTCAAAATATATTTCCATGAGATTCAGTCATTGTTCACATATCATTGGTATCAGCAGCTTGAGGGGTGCAAAGACAGAAGCTAGCATAAAAAATGAACAAATAACAATACCAAGTCCAATGCGCTCTCCTAATGTGATTTCTTCCCAATGTATCTCCCACTCTGCTACATCATCTAGTGCTGGATCAGATCGCACACTTTCATTCCCTGTACACTTGTCTGAAGTCCTCTCATCCTCATGATGAGCAGCACAGGCCTCCTGGTTCCTCTGAACATGTCCCCCAATATCCTTCCCATGATCAATTCCCTGCGGCTCTTTAACCCCACCATCAGCTTCAAGAGTTCCAACTTTACAATTTATCTGCTTATTACACAAAGCACCATTTGGCAACAGGGCTTGAAAAGAATCCATATGCTCATATTGCCTACTGACGGCTGCAGTTGTTGCTACTACAACTGCAGCTGTAGCAGTAGCAGCAGCAGCAACAGGAACTTCGAGATTAGATTCAATGCTCGATTTGGAAGCTGCAACTACCATTGAAGAGGCAACAGCAGCAACAGCAGCAACTGGCACATGTTTTATGAACTTTCCTTGAGAATTATCCGGTAAAGATGAAGCAGGCAAATATGACACTTCAAATGGAGATGATGTATGGGGAAGCCCCAAACCCTCCACAGGCTTGATGAGCTCCTTATGATCAAAGCCTGGACATACTTTTGATGCCACCCCATGGTTAGGAACTGGAGGCAAAAGTCGACATGGGGCACCAGCATCGGTTCCACCAATAAACCTTGTCCCATTCTTCCTTTTCTTCTTTTCAAAGTGATCTTCAGCTTGTTTCTTGTCTTCAATTGCCTGAGCTTGAAGCTGCTCAGTAGAAATTTCAGTGAACAAGTTGGGAGGGGCCACAACACCACTTTCAAGTAATACATCATGTAGTTTCTGTGCTAACTCCGGGTTCTCTTTTGCAGCATCAATCATGTACTGAGAGACATCTTTTACTTTCATTCTCTGGACGGAGGGAGAACTAACACCCTCAGTCCATGAAGGAGACCTAGCATGTACATATGGATAATTTGTCTTGCCAGAGAACCCTCGAGCAGGTGGTACTTCAATATTATAAAGCTTTTGAAAATCCCCCCCAGGATCCAACTTTGATTTCTCCCTTTCATGCTGCATGGATGGAGATCCCTTGTTAGAAGACACTGACATCATGTTTTTTTTATCCTCAAACTTATTCAGGCCTCTTGCATTGCTTGACTCACTTTCCTCATGGATGGCACTCCCAGATCCAGACCTGCAATCTTTGGGCGCATGTTTTGAGGCCCCGCAGCAGGAGCTTACACTAGCACTGGCAGATGGGGCTAAGCTTATGTTCTCAACATCCTTAAGAAATGAGCTGCTAACAGAAAGAACAGTATCCTCATATTCATTTTGTGTTCCCACTGCATCAGCCGGGATAAGTGTACCAGGCTCTCCCATAAGATCAACAATGTATTCCCTGTTGAGACAAAATGCATTGCAATCAAGATCATGGTTATCTTGCTGTAGCGACTCCACAAAAGGAATATATGAAAAGAGAACCTCAAATATATAAGCTAGATATATGCTTACAACAGTAGATATTTGGAAAGAGGAACCCAAGCATGCTAAAGATCCTCCTTGCAAACATCTACATGGTGTGTGGGCACATTTGCATCAGAGTCCCTCTTCACAAGCATATGCTCTTAATAGTGGGATACACAATTAACACACCACAAGCACACCCACCCACCCACACACATGCAAGGAGGAAGACAAAACATGTTCCTAAAGAACAGGTATTAGGAAAAAGGACAATAAACAAATATCATAAATCTGAAAAGACCCAGGCCAATGAGTAAGGTAAAATAAACCAAGAGTACAGAAGCTACCTTTCATGATCTATCTTTACAATGTTCATGGCACCATCATCTGCCCCTGTATACTGCAGCCCTTTTACTAAAAGACATGGAATGCCCACACCATCTGCCAAAACCTGAAATTATCAAAAGGAATCGTTCCTCAGCTATCTTCATAACCAATATCAGAGAATTACATGCCAGGCGCTTCCAAGTTCTAAGATAAATCAGTTAACATATCTGCCTCACACATCAACTGTTGTACGCCTAAAATAGGGAAGGTTTTTGTTCCAGCAACAAAAACATCAACACACTTCTTCTCTAAAATCGGTAGGCAACAGACTAGAAAAACCAATGAACCTGAAGAAGGTCTTCAGGTTAGAGACTATCACCAGGATTAGCATGCCTTACATGTCATTCCAGTTCGTTAAGCATGGGTGGAGTCATTAATTGTGCAAACAGAAAAACGATAACTTCACAAAAAGATGTTAGAACTCTTTAAAAGCATTCCCTTGACTCCAATAAAGTGGTTCAATTGCAAGGAAGGTGACAAAGACAGACAGCATACCAGATCATTTTACTGAGAAATGCACTAAAGTACATAAGAATTTTCCAATAAGGACCTAGAAATCCAAGAGAAAGTCTCCATCAGTAATGGTCTTGATATCATTTTACAAGCCTGCAACCCAACAGTTTTCAAAGAGCAAGCTTAAACATGGCATGCTGCTGACCATCAGTGACCATGAGTATAATGTCAAAGCAAAGCGCCTTCTTCCCTTAGCTCTCAGTAAGAGCAAACAAGAGAAGCTAAAGTAGAAGCCAAGAACAGAGGTGGTTGGAGCAAATACCCCAGTTAACCAGTGACCCGAAATAAGAGTGGACCGAATTAACCAAAGGTCAGCCAAGAGAGACAATAGTATTTGCAGATACACAGAAGAGGAAGGAGTAGAACGTGGAGGGTTTTCTTGAACTTGGATCAGGGTTGAGTGTCATCTGAAAGGGGCAGAAGGTCTTCCAAAAATAGAAATTGTTAGAGACACAATCCTGGAGGATGAATTAATGACCACTTGAAATAGTCTTTATAATAATTCTCTCAAAAAACAAAAACAAAACAAAAAAAAACAAAAAAAGGCCTTATAACGATCCGTTGATGTTTGAAGTACATAAATGATAAATAACGACTAGAGGTCAACAGAATGGGAGAACCAAAGAAGCTTAATCAAATCCCGAAATTTGGTAGGTGATTCACCTGCTTCAGACTTTCTATCATGCCAAATTCAGATTTTGTGTCAAAATCTTTTCTTCAATTCAAATCCAGTAAACAGTTGAAAGCCAAAGACGAAGCACACTGTTCTCAGTCATTAACCATTTGCAATTATTCACCTCATTAGGATTTTCTCCTTATTAATTTTTTATTTCTACAAGCCACGTTTGTTTCTAAAAGCATTTTTTGACAAATGTATAATAAAGAATGTAGATAAGATAGAAATTATCACATAGATAACAACATTACATAGTCAAATAACAATACAAAATGCCCTGTTTCAGTATCTAACCATGAAATCAAAGAGAAATAATAATAGCCCTTTCTAAATACATTGAAAAAGGTAATATAATAGATCTAAGAAAACACATCCATGAGTCTGAAAGGTGCTATAACAAGTACCAAGTAATACACAAATCTTGAACACATTTTTGCACAAATTACTAACCTTGAAAAGCAATGCACGATGACGAGCCAATCCAATCCTCAGGCGACCAAGAGGCAAGACCATGTTTCCAACCATAGCTCTTAAGCCATCATTTTGGACTCTCCATGCCTTCAACATGCACTCGGGATCCTTAACTGATCCGCCCATGTAATCAGTGACAAGGACAGCAAGTTTTTTCACCAAATCACTTCCTATGACACCAAAGGAAACCGACCTAGATTCCATAGCCATTACCAAGGCCCTCTCTTCCAGTTTTACCAGGTCATCATCTACAGCCCGGTTAACCAATACTGCTTCCCAGCTGATGTTGTCTGATATTGGCGTCTCTTGTAGATCGACAAGAGAAGGCATCTTATCTGATGTGGACACTGACAAAATGCCATACAGATCATAGAATCCATCTAGAATCTTGTCATCATAACCAAGAGCATCGTAATTCTGCAAACCATAGAAGGTTCACAATGATGAGGTTAAATGACAACAAGAATCAGAAAAGAGGTACTTCTGAAAAAAACAAATTGACCTTACATATTTATCTATAACTATAGACATCTATTTTTTAACAACAGTATTTTACAGCAATACGATATCCACGCAAGAAACTAACCACTTACTCAAACTAACCTCTATAACTTAAATTTTAGAAAAAACAAATTCAAGGATGAACCCTTTAGAAGATTCCATAATACTCTAAAAAGATTAGACTTGAGATCTATTTTAATGTCATGCATTTCTTTAATGAAGTAAGGAAATGTAACTTGAAAATACACATTCGACTGAGTATTAATCTTTTGCTATGGTATCCATTATCAGTTAACAGTTTCTAGCACAAGCGATCATGAGTATATATTTTGGTAAATTCATTTGCAGACCCCTATGCCATAGCACACAGCCTATTTTGACTTCTACAAACATGTGTAATTTTAAAGTTCCCCAGAAATGATTTAAATTTACAATTTAAAATAAACATCTTCCTTCTTCATAATCCAACAATTTAAAAATATCAGCATGTAATGTTTCTAAACAAGTAGCCATTATTCAGGTCATTATCAATCTAAAACATTTCTTATATATGTGATTCCAAACATGTAAAAACACATAAATAGGATACATGATTTTCTTTTTCTTTTTCTTTTTTTTTTTTGTGTTAGTCTAGTGGGGAGAGGGCCCCTACCCATAGGAATGGATCTTGACACATAGCATTATGAAAAGCCAGCTGCTACCGTATTGACTCAAGCCCGATTCCATGACTTTCCATATTGGGATATTTGAATATGAATACGGGAAGAATACTTTCTTAATGCAATCCCGCAATAGGAACAGAGCATTTGTAGACCAACATGCTAAATGTAGATTCTTGGATAATGAACAACTCAATATCACAGAGGCCCACAATGTGATTTTTCAGTTGTTACCGTACAAACAGCTAAATCTTTTTTCTCAAAAAAAAAAACAGCGAAAATATTCAGTCTCCTTTTAGAGGGCCCGTATTAAGAGATTCCTTTCAAATGATCTATATTAAGAGGTTCATATCCCATGTACATGTCACCAAAACATGCAAGTAAGCACGTACATGGACAGGCACAGATGCATGAGCGCACACACACGCACACACAAGCCCGTGCGCACGCACGTACGATACAGGATAGCCTTGTGACAATCACGAGTTTACGTTGTCACATTCAAAACTTAGAACCCCCGTGATCTCACTTTTGACAGGGCAAGAGTATGAAACTGGATCAGGGATAGAACCTAAGTTTGGGGTGATGGGTACGAAAGAAACATTACTTAGTTGTGGACTTTCTTTCATTCACGATTAAGTCTACCAGGTTGAGAATGCCCTTGCCATGCCCCAATCTCATGGAGCCTTCATTGAGGGACACAGATCATAGATGTCAAACTAGTTGCCTATGAGTGCCTCTCGAGGCATTAAGAAGGGGTGCCAGGTATGCTATAAGGTGGACATGAAAAAACCTAATGAGCATATAAGTTGGGACTTCTTGGACTAATTGATAGATCAGACAAATGGCACAGATGGATTAAAGACTCCATCCCTTCAATCACTTTCAAGATTTTGGTGCATGGGTCCCGTAAAACTTTTTGGAGAAAGCGCCGAAGCCTTAGGCACAGTATAAGTGAATATCGTTTAAGGAATCTTCATGCTAGCAAGAGTGGTTTCTAACTCTTTGCCCTACGTGATTAGGGAAGCAAACGTGGAGGTGGACGCACTAGCACAAGCAAAGTTAGACAAGCTTTATTTAGATAACTGAATAAAGAAAAGAAGGATTCTAGACCAAAGACTAGGTGGCATGGGTAGTAGTAGAAGAACTAATATTTCTATATAAACTTCTAATATTGCAATGACAATAGATTTTCATCTACTTACTCATTCATCATCCCACTCCAGCAAAATCTCCCCAGGCATCTCTGGTGACTCAAATACTAAGGTTGTGTCAAGCATATGAAGCATGTAAGGAAGGCTTTAGAGGTTTGGGAAGCTTCAAAGCAGATCTAGCACGAATACTGGAAACTTGAGGCATATGACAAGGGGTGCAGTATGTGCTGGAAAAGGCAATGCTTGAAATTTCCATTCAAAATTGGAGAGACACCATTGAATTATGAGAAAGTAAACAAGATCAGTATCCCCAAGATACAAGAACAATGACTAGCAGCAGATGGAAAGAAAATCACACCCCACATTCTCCTTTGTCAATCCAAGACTACCCCATGGGCACTGTGAGGCACATGGTAGAATGAAAACAGAGGGTTGACAAAAGCACAAAGACTTACTTCAAAACATAGGCTGCATATCACAAGGCTGTTTTCTCCTGCTATACAAATTGAATAATATTAAGTCAGCTGCCCACCACTTGCAACAGGAGTAACTCAAAGCGATCTTAATACCTATAATGAGTGCTCTCACCATTTCCATGATCACATAGTACCTTAGGACCAGAAAAAGACATGAATAGCTTCCCAAATGAATCAAAAAGTTAAGTGCTTACCCAGCCAAATCCAAGCTTTTACTAGAGAACCGTCAAAGTTAAGCTTGGGAAACTTAGTACCGACCCTTAAATCTCACAGTTGGCGTAGGGATGGACAGGAGACCACCACATTCCTCAAACCATTCAACAAGTGCACTGACTTGACACCCTTGAACTCAGACGAAATGGGGGTCCAGAAAGCCAACATCCAACAAATGCGCTTCCTTGGAGTCTCAATAAAGATAACTCCGCACTATGAAAACCTAGTTATCCCTCCCGACCTCCCAAGCCACCATCTAACAAATGCTCTTCGCTAGAGTCTCAACAAAGATAACTCTGCCCTATGAAAACCTAGTTATCCCCGCTTCCCTCCCCAAATTCTAATGGAGATGCCCATAAAAGGACAGCTCCAAAAAGGTTGAACACTACCAATGATGGTAACCGACCCATAAGCAACTATCAGTATAGCCAATGTCCCAAGACCCACACAATGCAATCCAAATTCCACTACAGTAAAAATACCAAACTGAAGGAGCCACGGAGAAGTAACATAATACGTATATAAGAACTTGAAAAATGGAATATTGAACATAATCAACTGTAAGCATCTTATCATTATTGAATCTAATTAATATTGAGTTTCCCTCCTAGTGGAGCTCCAAAAAAAATTGCATCTCAAGGCTGGATTGTCAATCAGCAAGTGGAACCCAAGTGATAGGGTGCATAATCATTGAAATGACTCCTTTCCAATAGAACCATAGTGGGGAAAGACCAAGGAACTTCTATTATATTTGAGTGTTCAATTTGATTGTCCAATGGAGTGTACTCTGGAAGAGGTAATAACAAGTAGAAGGTGGTTTGAGAGGAGAGTCATCTACAACACCTTCCAGGAGTACCATGAATGAGATGATGATAAGAAATGAGAAGCAGAGCTCTTGGGGACAAGGCTTTGAACATGGGAGAGTTTCCCTAGAGCTCTAACTTGTTTTCCGGCTGAAGATGAAAAGACTCCAAGTATTTGACAAACTTATGATTGTTGTTTTAGCTTAAAATGGTAATGTCACCTAGAGGGATGACGAAGATCTAAATTTGGAGGGATGACAAAGAAACTTCAGATCCCTTGTAACATATCCCTATGGTATTTGGGGCAAAACTAAGGGATACCTGATTGCGATGCACAGGAGCTCCTATGATATTTTGGAGAATTTCAAATGAACAAAAAGGAGATTATTATCTGATACAAGAAAAATAAGGGGAAACAACCACCAGGATGAGGAACTATTGACCACAAAAAAAACTATAAGAGCCTGAGTTGATAAAAAATCCGCATTTTTTCTAAAAACACAGTGGTCGAAGAAAATCATAGCTGCTGGCGCATCTCGAACCATTAGTACAAAAAGGGAAAAGCACAGCATTAAGACCTAGGCTGGAGCAGATATTTAAATGAGAAACCAGAGTAAATATTGAATAAGAAACTAGAGCCACTCTCAAAAAAAATATTGACTAAGAAACTAGACTAAATATTGAATAAGTAAGCCAATTTCTAAGTGATTTCCAGCTCTATGCGCGACCAGTTTCATATTAGATAATTCGCATGCATGATGCTGAACTCTCCACCAACCTCAGAATGTTTTCTTTCAGAAATACAACTGATGCAGCCAGTGTTTATTGAAAATAAAAGAGACACACCATTTTAAAGTTGAGAGCAAAAATTATCACCACTCAAAAAGCTGACGGTAAATTGAAGGTCATTAAAAGTCTTTAGAAGAAATGTAACCAACCCAGTATCTATAAGCAACAACTTCAGCAGAGGTGCTTTGAATGGCACAAGAACCCAGACTGATCTGCTTTACCGCCTCAATCTGAGCAGCCTCTGGATCCTCATTAGCACTCAATGCCAAGGCAATCTGTATCTGGTACTCCTCCTCCATAGCTGGATCGCTTGTGCTTACACAGTCTGAATCCACCTTCACAAAACCACAGCCACGAGTACTGGAAGGGGTTGGTTGAACATCCGCCAATTCCTTTGAAACCCTCGATGATGAACCCGGGCTGTGCCTTGTATTTGATGGACTAGCTTGAGCATCGGTCGAATCCCTAGAACTTCTCGAAGATGACGGTGGGCTATGGCGAGTTACCGAGCTCAACCAACCCGATAGAGCCGAGAGTGGCTTCTGCAACTGCTCGGACTGAGAAGATAGGGGCACATCCGAATCGTCCGATTGAGTGGGTGTTCTGTGAAACTTCTTGAGAAGGTTTCTCATGGTTTATTCCTTAGATTAGGAAGCAGGGAGCCCACTTTTCAGTGATACACCCAAAACCCAATTCAAAAGGGATCATAAAAACCAGAAACCAGAGCTCCACCACTCCAATACACATAACAGTACCACTTTACTGTGTATTGTATGAACAGGGAAAGAAAGAGGAAATTCAAGCTCTTTGCCTATGTCGCAACAACGAAGAAGAAAGAGAGACTCAACCAGCAGAGGCCATCCCCACCTTGGGGGTCCTGCCCACCTTCACCAATATCATAGAGCATGGTTTAATGGATCCCCCCAACTACGAAATGATACCCAAGAAGCATTACCAGTAAACCCATAACAGAATCGAGCATTCAAGCAAAACCCAGATGAAATCGTGCCCATAAACACCCCAAAACAACTGGGATTGGATTGTTCAAGTGGGATTGGATTGTTCACTGGGAACAAAAGTTACTGAATTAAGAGAAAAAACCACACATAAGAAGAAAGCCCTAGAGAGAGAGAAATAAGTGGACTATTTTGACTGCGAAGGGGCCGGAAAAGAGCTCCCGAAAAGGGGAGAGAAGGTGCAAACGGCAAAAAAGGTGGAGGTCATAGAATGGAATAAAATAATGGAAATAGAAAAAGGGCATGGAAAGAGGAGATCGCACAGCCCGAAATAAAGAAGCGAGAAAGCCAGTGAGAGAGATAGAGACGGGGACAGAGAGAGTAGAGAGAGAAGAGTGAGAAAGGGTGGGACCAAAGGGCAACCAGTTAAACGAACCCGCGCGCTGTGGGGCACAACTGCATTTGGGTAGTGGCAAGTTGGTGGCTAGTGAAATTACAAATATACCCTTTGAGAATATCCCTAATATAAAAAAAAAATATTCTCTAACCCGGTGTTGGTCTACCTAAGCGTGAGAGGGGTGGGCTGAAAATAGTTCTAACTTTTGGTTTATGTACGAAGTGGTTCCTCTTAATACTTGAACATGCGATCTTGTGGCCATCCGAGCCTTTTTACTGTCACACCAAGTGACAGCCCTTACTCTCTCACTTGATAATGTTGTTACCATAGTACACTCACACCGTATTGTGATCAGCTTTTCCCAGCCCTAGCAACATTTGTGGTCCATTGAAATTTATTGAATTTGATGGAGTGGATAAACATGGCATCTCCTCATTTTGGGAGCTACTACTAAAGTACTTGAATCCGGCAAAAAAACTGTATTTCAATCACTCGCTACCTCTCTTTACCTTTACCCTTCCACATTAGGTGGCTCATTCATACATGATCGATTTTTCTTTCGTACGATGCTTGCTTTTATCCCTTGACTCGCCGCATTGCATTACAACTTCTGGGTTGAATTACAAATCTATCTAGTTTTTGTTACTAAGTATGTCGGGGATGTCCGAGTATAGCAAATGCATATCTATAAACAAGAAAGAATAAGCGGCTCAAGTCCTTTTAGGTACCAATCGGGGTTTGAAAAATTGGCCATCGCCCGGTTTGATTCACAACCGGTGGGAATCCGAAATCTCAGTGTATTTCTCCATTTTTCAAGCTTTCACTTTCATATTGCCTCATCATATCAATTTAAGTAAAATTCTCCATTTTTCAAGCTTTTCACTTTCATATTGTCTTATCATACCAATTTAAGTAAAAAATCATTGATTTATATTATTCAAATTTGGTCCAATTCATTATTTTTTTTCATACAAAAAATTAAGGGTTGGACCCCTTGTTGCACCAACCAAATTCAAATGAAGGGATCAAAAGTTCAAGATTTTTAGGGTTTCACCTTAGGAAACCAAGTTAACTATAATCAGGAATAGCTGAAAGGAAACCCAACTGTCTTTTCATGTTTGAGATGAAAGGGGCATTTCTCGACTCTTTAGTTATTTCACGTGTTTCGTTTTAGCTGTTATACAATTGTAACTGTTTTTTTTATCTAATAATATTTATTACTCTTGTCAAAAAAATAAATATATATATATATATATACTTGACCAATAGAAAATATATAATTAGCACTAGTAATCTTCAAATATCGATACCAAATGCTTCCCTATCTCAATGTCTATGCAAGTCATTCCTAGGTAGGGTATCTCTATCACCACTAGGGGGTCATTCCTACCATGGGTAGGGTATTCTATCACCATTGAACTACCCAAAGAAAATGTATATATGACTTATTCGCCTGGGCCAATTCACAAGTAATTTCCAATATGGAGGGTGAAATGTTTGACATTCATGTTCAATATTATGATTCATGCTTAACCCTTAGAGAACCCAAGTACTTTGGGATATTGTTGAATAGAATAAATACTTAAAATTTTTAAAATAAGGATAAGTCTCATAGAAGGTTACAAACGCCATCATCTTTTTAAGACTCCATAGTGCTTTGGCTTTATTTTTAAAATTTATTTGTGCTTGGGCCTCTTAGCAAACATTTGTCTTATTTCAATTAGATTATTAATAATAAGCTGACAATAATGTCATATATTAATTATGATTTATGAAAAATTAAGTGTAAAATAATGACATGGCAGTAGACCCACTCATTTGATCATTATTGTTACCCAGTGTGCAAAGACCCCTAGAAAAGTTCCCCTTGGAACGTGTTTGACTTTGGGAGGGTGTGGCTTTCAAAGTGGTGCCTTCTCAAGAAAGTAGAACTCATAGCTTCCATGGAAGCTGCCACATCCACTTTTCAACATGATTTTTAACATGGAGGGAAGTTGAGGCTCCTAAAAACCGTGTAGCACCTCCCCGGATAATAAAGCTCCGAATACCTTTCACGGGTGGCGCATTTGATTTATGAAGTTGTGGCTTCGAGAGCCATCGCTTCCAAACACTTGAGCCCACTTTCCGGGAAGGGTCAGTGTGGAAAATCGACGGGCACTTTTGGTCACTGAATATAAATTTGGACCAAAAAGGCCAAAAGGTTATGTGCTCCTGCGCGTCCGTGTCTTACTTGCACCCTGTCCAACTATTTAACTAGTCAAATTTCCCTTATGCTTTGCAGGGGGCCCTCAACAGACGGATCCCATAATTTCTTATCGGAAATTGTTTTGATAAGGTTGCAGCCCTATCACAATAAATAAAACGTTTTCTAAAACTCATCGAAAATTGTAGTTTTAGTATCGGAAAATCTTTAGATCGATCATCTTGGCCTTGATCATGTAGTTGTAAAAAATATTAGAATTTCAAGTCTTAAAAATAGTATATATTGTAACAAGGGTGCAGTTGGCATACGGACGCCTCCGTACGTGTAGAGGTAGTGTGCCTTTCAAATTTTATTATGATATATAATTTTGATGTAAAATGTTATTAGGATTATCTCAAAATCTATTTTTATATGTAATTATAAATTTTAAATTTAAAAAATGGTTAAAATCAGGTAGATCTATAAACATATGAAAATCTTGAAAATGGACGGTGCAGATAATATGTTGTAAAATGCACTATTTCTGATATTTAAAAGCTTTTTATTTTTTATAGTCATACATCTCGATGTTGAGATGATCAATCAAATGGTTTTTCAACATTAAAACTACCTTTTCTGATGGATTTTTAAAGGGCATAAGTGGTTCTACATTATAAGGTTGCATCCTTATATAAATATTATCTTTGTAACAAATACGTGGAATGAAAATTTCATTTCAATATTTACTTCTTTTGACCCACAGATCAGGTTGAAACTGAATTAACTAAAACCATGTCTCCCTGCGAATGTAACGTAAGCAAACCCCGATAGATATATAAGCATAACTCCTGTTGCGCCTTTTTGAATTTGAAATGGAGCTTCTACCTATGAGGCTAAAGATAGACTTTATTGGGTCCCGAATGGTTGGTTGGCTGCCTGAACGGGCTGTTTCGTCCTAAAAATAAGTGCTTAAGATTCAAAATTTACAATCACTTTTGAAAATTGATTTTAGAGCTATCATGCGGATTTTCAATGCCCAAAAATACTTCCCTTACAAAAATTGAAGATGAGATTTAACTTTGTTTCCAACTTTCCATAAAACTTATTACAAGTTGCTCAAGGGAGTGTGTGATATAGTCCCGAGGGCGTCGGTAAAAGAGAGTGGCATTTATTAGAAAGAGAGACAATTCGAGGGGAAACAAAGTAAGTAAGTTAAAAAGCGCAGGAAATTGGATGAACCAATGGGGAATGGGAATGGGCATGGGTGGGCCTTACATCATTATCATGCGTGCACGAGTGGGCCCGCCATTTACATCCTCAATCCATGTCCTCGGTTGACCTGCAGCAACCCAATTTTCAAGAGCTTGTATTGCGTACTCCTGCGGGAGCTTGTAGGCTGTGCATCTACTATTTCTAAGGGTTGGTTAAGGAGCTTTTGTTTTATCTAAAGTTTTTGGTTGCACTATAAAATCATTAGATGATTATTTAAAAAATAATGCTATTAGTTATTAGGTTATCTTGGGGTGCTCACATTATAGAATATTTTATAATTGTATTCAACAAAGTTTGGATATTTATATGCCTTTATTTTGTAATACAATATTTTTTTAGTAACAATATTTTTTGTTATTAGGAGGGGTATGACATCACCACATGGAACGCCACATCATATATTTATGATGTCATACCTCTGTTAATGACAAAAAATACTCTTATTAAAAAAATGCTTCGTATACAAGACAAAGATATATAAGTGTCAAAAATTAGTTGAGTACAATTATAAAATGCCCTATAGTGTGAACACCCTAATGCAATCCTTAGTTGTTAGACATGTACTTTTGCCTATTCAAATATGAAAGTTCGTATAAAGTTGCAATCTTATACTATAGAAATAAGCCACACTTCAAAATATGATAGAAAATAGTGTTCCGAAGTTGAAACACCTTCCACTCTCATCTCGGTCTCGAGATTTATGGATATTAAGAAAGATAAGAATTTCATGTCCTAAAACTATGTATCTTGTAACAAGTCATATGGAACTCTTTTTCAAGATTTCACATGTTCATAGATCTGCTCGATCTACAATATTTTCTAATTTTAAATTTAACAATTAGGGTTGACCATTAATTTTTAAGTTATCGTAAGAATTCCGACACTGGAACTACATCTTACGGCAAAGTTTAGAGGTGATAGGGCACCTTATACAAGACCTATCCTTTCAAATATTAGATAGTCTCTATTCAAGCCCATAAATTTTTTTCAGATACATATAGTGCAGCGTGCCTTTAAAAATATTTATACTTGTTTGAGCTTGGTGGTTAAGTTGAAATTATATATCTGAAATTTGAGGTACGAAAGTTACTCCAAGATTTGGCCTTATTCCAAAGGAGAGGATGGAGACAATGCACCTGCGATAGCATAAAAATCATTCTATAATTTTGAGTGCCAGAATTTGAGCCCGACCTAAGAACAATAATAAAAAGATAAATTAATAAAATATAAGGGACGACCTAATCCTCATTCTCTCCAGCTCGTGCAAGCCGCCTAGTCAGAACACTTCAACAAAAATGAGCAATTTCGCTTATTAATGACAAGGAAAATCGCATACAATATGCCCAAGCGTCGTCCTCCTTAAAGATAAAAGCCAAAAGTTTGCTAGTCCCATGGGTGTATACTATTTATTTATTCCCTTGAGTAAAACTTACTTGGGTATGGAATCTCTAAAATCCGGAAAACGCCGAGAGAAAAAAAAATTAAAAAACTCTAGATTAACTCTCAATCTTCAAGTGCATAAAAAAAATATCATCCCAAGATTGCACCCGAACTGTCCAATTTTTAGAGTGAGTGATTCAAATATTTATGAACTCAAAAACTAAATTTTTTTTTTTACATAAAAAAAAAACTCATTTGTGTTTTGCCTGAGAGAGTAAATGTATAATATGCTCCCGAGGGAGCATAGTACGTACCCTCAAGTTAAAATAAGGCCTTTTATAATGCTCCCGAGGGAGCATAGTACACACCCTCAAGATAAAATAAGGCCTTTTGTAATGCTCCCGAGGGAGCATAGTACACACCTCAAGATAAAATGAGGCCTTTTATGGTGGAGTGGCCGCAAGTATAGGGGCTAAAGGGGCTCTACTACGTCACTTCACGTTATCGTGCTTGGGAAACATTTAGCGAGTTGGTGTGGATCTTTATCCGTCAATCAAGTTTTAGCGACATGCTTAATACCCTTATTTTACAATAATCACTAGGATTAAGATGTTGTATTCTAAATTTCTAATGTGTTATGTAATATATATATCACCCGGATTTAGATGTTTTTTTAATACCTAAGGCCGCCCCTCTCATTTTAAATGAAGCACTCGGATTGGGATGTTTTTTACTCACTCTCTTTCTCTCTCTTCCCCTCCTATTTATAGATCTTTTATATTCCACCACTATTCCTGTCTTTGTCTCTCTACAAAATCTCCTCTTTCTCACTTAATCCTGCCCATTAAGAAGTTCTTAATCTCTAGAATTGTGGTTTCTTATTACCCTCACTTTTACTCGCTAAGATGTTGGATTTTTGTTTAGGAAAAATATCTTATTATTTTAAAATATTATGACTTAAAACTATAGTCTTTTGAAAAATCTTATTGTAACTTGTTGTAGAGAGCATCATAATGTTGGCGTGATATTCTTTTCTCTATTATTTATTTTTTAAAAAACCTTTTTTTATGATCAAAATACCCCTAGCCTTATTATAATGTTTTTTGGATGTGTTTTTTTTTTACCAAGTGCTAAAAAGAAATATGTAAAACTCATTTTTCAAAAATTTACCTCTTGGAATTTTGAAGCTTAAAAAGAGATATGGGTTGAGAGAGAAAGCTATGATGTTCTCACAACCCACGATTCCTCTCTCTCTCCAAATTTCAAAAGTTTGTTGACCACAAGGGAGTACCGTCACCATGAGACAAGCTATTTTTAAGTCTAATTTCACGTACCATTATCTTTAACTTTCTCTCTTTATATTACACTAATCTCTTTATGCTATAGAATTCCAAATAACGTATTGACACCACTTTTGAGGTTCTAAAGACGTATATTTACTTATTCTCTACAAGTCTTAATTAGAACATATTGGTCAATTCATTTCATATTTTATATTGGTTCATTTTCTTATGAGTTGTGATTAAGGCAAAACGTAAAATGAAAGATAAGAGACTGGACTTCTAATTTTATGTTTTGAAAAGCCATTAGTTATAGATATATACTTATACTTTTTATGTGATTGGATTATATACACGAGAAGTATTTGATTATATTTTCAAGTAATGTTCAAAGAGGTATTTTGATCCAAATCTAATTTTGTATTAATCCATATTAGTAGCTACTCTAGATCCATCCTTACATTTGATATTAAAGCTTTGGTTACTTTGAATGGAAACTACAAAGACTATTCTCTTTTATTTGGTGAAGATAGAAATAATAGACGACTTCAACTTTTCAATTTAAAAAAGTAAATTGTTTTTCTTGCTACGTACTATGGAACTACTATATATGAATAATGAAGAAAAATCATCTGCACCTGATGATGATACAACTCTTAGAGATAGGCAAAAGTTTATTAAGTGGAAAAATGATGATTTCACATGTAGAGGTGTTGCTCTAAATTGCCTTACAAATAGACTACATCTAGTATTTGAATGTTATGATAATACTAAGGATTTGTAGGTTGCTATTGAAAAAAGACATACCGATGATAACTATGTGGCTAAGTATGAATTGTATGAAAAATATAATAGGTATAAGATGAAGGAAAATCAATCGGTACTTGAATATTTTGATGATATGTGCATCAAAGCTAACCAACTAGCTAAATTTGATGAACCCATAAGTGAATATCAACAAATTTATGAAGATTAAAGAAAATCTCCCTAACTCATAGAAGTATTTAAAGAAAAATTTACAACATAATGGGATTGTCCATACTTTAGATGATCTAAGAGGACACTTAAGGATAGAAAAAAATGATAAAGTTAGGGAGAGAATGAAAGGGATAGAAACCAAGCTTATCTAGCAATGACCAACAAGAGTGAGAAGGCAAATTCTAAAAATAATCCTCCTCAAGGACAAACTTCTTTGAAATTTAAGCAATGTTATAATTGTAATAAATAATTATATTGCCAAATATTGTAGGGAATCTAAGAAAAAGGATGCTAGACAAGTGAGTGGTACTAAGGATTCTACCTCTGTGGTTAAAAAATCCTTGATGGTGAGTTCCTCTGATGAGTGGTGGGTGGACTTGGGAGCTTCTCGGCACATTTGCATCACCAAGAATGGTATGGTAGACTTTAAAGATAAGAGTGATGTTACTGGAAACTTTTACATGAGCAACTCGTTTAGCATCAAAATTCTCGGAGAGGCCACCATTAGACTTCCACTTCCAACCGGTGGCACTTTGACTCTTACTGATGTATTTTATACCCCAGATATGAGGATAAACTTACTTTCTCTCTCTAGGATTAATAGGAGTGGAGGTGATGTCTATGTAAATGATGAGAAAATGATTATTAAGAAAATGGGTGTTTTTGTTGTAAAAGCCACAATGGTTGATAATATGTACAAAGTTGATCTTGAAAATAAAATGAAGGGGTTGTTTGCTTATGATGAATGTTTCAATATATGGCATAGAAGGCTTGGTCACATTGGTTATGAAAAACTAACTAGATTAGTGAAAGAAAATATAATCCCTTATTTAGAAAAAACAATTCAAATATGAAATTGTTTAAAAGGAAAAATGCAAAGGAAATCATTTCCTAAGGGTAAAACTTGAAATTATCCACATTGATATTTGTGGTAAATTAAAACCCAAAAGTCTTAGTGGGTGAATATTTTATCACTTTTGTAGATGATTATTCTAGATGTTCTTACACTTATTTAATAACCCATAAAAATGAAGCATTAGACAAATTCAAGAAATTTAAACTAGAAATTGAAAACCAATTAAATAATAAAATTCAGATTTTTAAAAGTGATAGAGGAGGACAATATATATCCTATGAGTTTAATCTATTTTGTAGTGAGAATGTGACAATTCGGCAAACTTCCTTACAATATACTTCCTCAACAAAATGGTATGGCCGAGAGAAAAAATCGAACCTTGATTAATATGGTCAATTGTATAATACAAGATGCCAGTGTATAATATTAATTTTGGGGTGAAGCTATTTTGGCAGCGTTTATACTCGAAAATGTGGGCAGAAAACTTGATCCCCACCTTGGTTTCGGGTTCAAACAAATCAAAAGAGGTAGATAGAGAAAGGTCTTGTCAAATTACGCTCCGAGCGAGAGTGAACTATAAGGCCTTATCCCTCTGAGACCACCAGCAAAGCCGGCTTCCCTTAGACTTTAACCTTGGAGTTCACAAGAAGATTTTGAAATAGTTAATAAAAAAGGAGAGATTTGGTAAATGGGTTTTAGAAATAGAAATCAAAATAAGAGAGCCAAGCAAAACAACCATTAAACAAGTGAAACAATAAATGCAACGAAGCATGACTTAATAAATATGCAAGAACCAAACTAAAACTATTCATAAATGCTAAAATAAACATGAAAAGCAAGAGTACAAGGGTAATAAATTATAATAAAGAGAACCAAAAGGGGGATGGAGCCGGCACCGATTCAGAGTCATTTATTGCACAGTCAATCACAGTGTTTCGGGTTTAGACGGGGCAAATGAAAATAGGTTGAAGGGAATTCGAAAGGTCTAATTATCCGAATTGCCTTTGCGATAGAGTATAAAAGCTTGGGTTGAAATAGATTAGTTTTGGGTACTTGATATCATAAATCTCGGATTCTAACGCATCAATTTTGCAGAGCTTATGTGCTTAATGTGTGAAATAACCCCCCCCCCCTTCCCTTTTAACTCAAGGTGAAGTTCCTTTTTTATAGGCAAATTGGGTTTGGGGCTACCATTGGATCGTTTTTGGTGCGATCTGGGCCCTTCATTTTTTTTTGCCTTTCGAACATATATCAGTGCCATAAGTAATGGCACCAGATCAACATTAATTACCATTATTTGTGGTAAACCAAATTAAATGCTTCTGATCATGTGACGTACAATATTGCAGGAGGGATGTTAGAAGTCTGACACCACTGGCAATGGTATCAGCGCCAATCATAGCCACTTCACCACCAAATTTGCCACGTGTCATCTTCTAGGTGTTTTTTTGTACATTTGCTGGACCAATCAAATTTCGAAGCATTTTTGACGGCCTTTGACACCCTTTCGAGTGGCGATGATGTCAGACTGTCATTCTAGCTCCTTCGTACGATTGTCAGTTGATGTTACGTTTCTTCGACGATTCCGAGGGCTACAACTAACCTTCGTACTGACATCTGACATGTAAGTATGACCTGACACATGTCAATACGATCTGACGCACAAATTTTGTACCGTGCATTAGGCTGATTCCCAATTTTGATTGTCTGAGGCCTGGCACAGGTGTGAGGGGCACCGACGCCATTGGAAATGGTGCCAGATACTTCTCTCTCCATTCGGGTTGTCTCAATTTTTGGTTTCTTCCGGGTCGCTATGTGCCGCATTAGGGAGTTGTTATGGCGCTATTGGAAGTGGCGTCGAGACTTTGTGCTTTTGAGTTGTTCTCATCATGGTAGTCCTGAGTCCTTGTCTGCTTTGTTTTTGTTCCTTAAGTGCCTTAAGCTCTGCTTGAGTGATATTGGTGTTTATGAAGGTCAGTTTTACGGGTGGGTTAAGACTGTGTGAGTGGTTCAAATTCGGGGATATCTTTCCTAGAAAATTTTGGTCATTCATAGCTTTCTCAATCGAGATCGGGGTGTCCACAGTTGCCCCTCTTTAACGGCTGTGTCACACTCGAGCGGCAGGACACAAGGCGACAAAAAAGTAGGCGTTTGAGATATAGATTTTGGTGATGTGGAAGCGAAACGTTGTCATCCCTCGAACATTTGGCACAATGAAGACCATGGCGCTTGTTGGTCAAACGAGTGTGGCTGGGCCTCGTTCTCATCGTTTTGGGGACCCGTTTGGGGTCCAACCCGAGGACACTCTCTCGAAAAACCATGAGGCCCACATGCGTGTGTGTGTGTGCATGTGCGAATAGGTATCAACAGTGAGAAAGAGATTTTAGGGGCGAGGGAGTCAGGCACCTACCTCACTCATTAGGTTCGAGGAAGTGTGTGGGCTTGGTTAGCCCTCTTAGATCACTCAGGAAAATCCTTCGCCCTTCTCGATGCAGTTTGGAGTTTGCTCCCTTTTCTCTATGCACTGCACTTATCGGTCTACGCACATTCTTTGATGAATTTGAGATTGGAGCCCCTTTGGTTTCGTCCCTTCGAGTGTAGATTTTGGGAGTGCTCTAGAAGGTTTGTTTCAGGTTGAGATAGGGGATGGAGATATGAGAGGGTAGATTAGATAAGACAAAAGGGAGGAGGAAAGAAGAGAACCATTCTTGAATCCGGTAGCCTTTCGGCATGACCTCCCCAAGGAGGTATTATCGGGGGCTATTAGAGAAGGTACCAGACACCCGAAGAGCCTCCTAAGGGTCAGTCCAAATGATAGAGTAGAAAGAGATGAAATAAATAGAAGAAGAAGCAATTGAAAGTAAGAAAGAAGGAAGAAAAGAGAGAGAAGGACCATTAACCGAGCTAACAGCCTCCCGGCGTTGCTTCCCCTAAGAGGTATTACCAGAGTCTACCAAAAAGATCCTAGCCGAGAGGCTTAGGCACCTCAGAAGATTCAAAAGACGTGAGTTTGCTGGACGAGCCCATCGAGAATATGCCCTTGAAGAGCCTCCTTGGGAGTAATCAAGGGAGAGAAGTGAGAGCGTGAGAAGAGAGAAGAAATAGACAAATGATAGTAAGAGAGAAGGACCACTAACCAATCCAACAGCCTCCTAGTGTTACCTCCCTTAGGAGGTATTACCTGAGTCTACCAAAAAGGTCATAACCGAGAGGCCTATGCACCCCGTACGATTCAAAGGGCATGAGTCTGCGGGGCAAGCCCATTGAGAATATGCCCCCGAAGAGCCTCCTTAGGAGTGATCAAGGGAAAGAAGTGAGAGGGTGAAAGGAGAGAAAAGAGAGTGAGTGTGTGAGTGGTGGATGTGAGTGAAGAGAGGTGAGAGAGTAGGAAAGGGGAAGAGTGAGTGAGTGAGGGAGCGATAATGAGAGAGTGAGGGGGAGAGAAGAGAGCTAGGAAGCCCAATTTCCTGGCTTTTGGAGGAGAGAGAGGGAGAGTGAGAGAAGGAGAGGAGAAATGGGTGGCCCAGTCGCCTGACTCTTAGGGTGAGAGCGAGAGAGAGAGTTAAGCGTCTTAGCCACTGGCTCAGGAGAAGAGAGAGAAGGGAGGGGTAGTCTAGCCACCTCCCTCTCAAGTGGGAGAGAGAAAGAGAGACTGGGAAGAGAGAGGAAGAAAGAGAAAAGAGAGAAGAAGAGAGAAAAGGGAGAAAAAGACAGAGGAGTGAGAAAGTAACTAGGTACCTAGGGTCGAATCAACGGCTTGAGTCCTATGATTAGGTGTGGATCCTGATGTCTTTGTGAGCTCCTTGAGTGAGACTAGGGCCTTGGTGTAGAGAAGGCTAGGGTATAGGGTTATGGTGTATGGGTTGAAGATGAACCTAGATGAGCTAGGGTCTATGGTTGATGGGTTAAAGATGCATAAGCTAGGGTGTACAGATAAGTGAGTTGTAGGGTGTAAGGATAGGTGTGGTGAAGGGAGTAGGGTATGATGTGTAAAGTGTGGGGAGTAGGAAGTATGGATTGGTGTGGTGTATGGAGTAGGATGGGGGAAGTGGGGAGTATAGTCAATGGGTAGGGATTGATGATCTAAGAGGTAGTATTCCCTCTCCTCTCTCTTAAAGTGAAAATGAAGGCACAAGCACAAGAAAAATCTTGTTCTTAATCAATATTTCATGCCCTTCTTTCAACTTTTCTACTTAGGGTTACAAATGAGGTAAAAAAATGCTTATATAGTACTCATCCCAAATGAGGGTGAATGCTCAAAACAATGACTAATTTTCAAATTAAAATAAATTAAAAGTGATTTTCCTATTTTTGGTGATTTTCGACGACATTTCGAATGATCCAATGTCAGAGAAACATTGGTCATCTCGAGGTGATCGATTTGATATGCATTTTGAGGCTTCAATCTTCAATATTTGATCTTGCTCGTTTTGTTATATTTTTTTGTCATATTTCTTATCACAAATAGAAGGGGAAGTCGTTGTGGTCATTTTGCAAAGAAAACCCCTCAATTTGGAGTCCATTTGATCACTTTTCTATTTTTGAAGGTCGTCAGAAAATGGGATTTCAACGACCGAAAAACTGTGTCTTTTTGCAAGCTTAAATATAACACCTTCCCATACTTCATATTGTGCAAATTGTACTCAAAACGGTGCCCTTCGAGTCAAGATCGCAACGGATTCGGTCTTGAAGTCGTACGAATTCGAAATCTTGAGATATGGCCATCAGAGCAATGACATACGCTGCTGGAATATTTGTGCAATTTGTGAACTTTTAGTGAACTTCTCTATTCAATTTCTGCTTGTCTGGGAGTCCCCATGGTGCCAAAATGTAGATCTCGAAAGTAGAACCTAGAAAGGTCCGTTTGAGCTGAAATTTGATAGGGTAACTATTTTCGGCCTGCTAGTTCCATTGGTGGTGGTCTATGGTCACTAGAAGTCTCTAGAGTAGAGTTCTAGCTATGGTTCACCATAGGCATGCTAGGAACCTAAGTCTAAAACTGATTTTATACCTATTTCTTCTATTCTCACCCGAATTGGACAAAACTTGGAGGGCATCATTAGATCATCATAAGGGACTCATGTGCTTGATTTGGGGTAGAAAGGGGACCTTTATCACAACTCTTCAAAATTAGGGCTTATTTGTGAGGGGCTTCTGCAATCCATTGGCATGACTGGCACCTACAGGCTTGAGCCACAACCACCTCTTTTATTCGCATCAGGGAAATTAGTACATCCAAAATACATACTAACAAAGGGACCTAGAGGCTAGCTAGCCCATCATTCGGGGCGGTCGCAGGTAATAACCCTCAATTTGTAGGTCAAATGCTGGTGTGTTGTTATTCCAAAGAAGTCCGAATTTTGATTGAGCATAATTATTTAGGTGGGAATGGTGGAGAAATCCTGATTGAGTCAGCCATGGGTGACCTCATGCCCCATGTGTGTTCCTAGGCTTTAAGGCTGTGATCACTTAGGATTTGGGTATTTTTCTTTTTGTTTTCTGGCTTTTATGGGGACAAGCGGTAACGTGGTGTTCATATTATCAGGGTTGTTTCAACTCCTTCGTTTTTTAAAACATTTCATGAGGTTTTGAAGCTAAGGGAGAGGCTTTTTGAACAAATACTGATGTCGAGGTACGATTTGAACTAACAAAATTAAAGTTTTCTTGAAATCACAAACACAAAGCAATTTTATGAAATTCCCGGACCGGGTCACCCCCAACGTCTGGTTTTTTAGAACAATCCCCCCCCCCCACCCGTAAAAACAGAGCTGGTTTGTAGTTTTAGGTCATGCAACCAGGGAGCTAGCCAAATAGTTTAGCGTCGTGTAGTGATGGACGAATGAGCTATCTATCCCGAGTACACATTGCCAGAATCCTATTGAGGAGGTTGATTATTGATCTTAGGTAAATAATATCTTCATTTGCAGGGTGCGGCATTCATCTGAATGGGATCCGAGTATCCGGCATCTGTCTGTGTCGGATCTGGGTTGGTTTGGGAGGCTTTTTTTTACACCATTACAAGTGGAACCAGAGCTTTTCAATCTTGTTTCCAAATTGTCAGAGGTATTTTTGTCATTTACTGATGATTCTGATAATGTTGCCAGAGGAATCTACCTCTCCCGACTACATTCTTTTATTCCCATAAATATATGGGCAGCATCTTCACTGCTAATTCCTGAAGTGATGGGACGTGTCCTGACCTTGGCACCATTGTTAATAGCGTCAGCACCTTTTCCAACAGCATGGAGTCGTTAAATCCTTAAGGGACATTTCCATAGATATTCCAGTATTGTAGTTTCATGTTCTTCCCCTCCTTTATATTCTTGTACTTGGTTTTTTGTTTAGTCATTCATCTACAGGCTCGGTCAATGACATTAGTAATGTTGAGCAGGTGGTAGCCTTTCCTTCTTCTGATAGTCAGCTTTGACCTCCATGGCACTGATATTCGAGTTATCGTTACTGATGGGGAGGTATTCATAGCCGCCTGCCGCCATGTAGGCCACACTTATCTTGATCACCCTTTTCTTTTGAGAGGAGTGATAAAATGACTTGTTGAGTTTGGCATGTCAGGTACGGAGCTTCTTCATAGGAAAGGGACTAGGTTGGCCAGCTTAGCTCAAGATATTCTCAAGGTATGTGAATGCGTTTCTGTCAAGAAGACACCCTCAATTGAACCTTTGCTTCGGGTTTCTTCTGACCAGTCTTCCATTATTTCCTATATTGAGACCTTTCTTTAGAATCTTAGAGTTGACTTAGAGACTCGCACTAGGGCTGCTTTTCCTGCAGCTGACGACGAGATTTTGCATCTTACCTCCTCTTTACTGAAGTTTGGTGAATACCCCCCACTAGTGAGGTATGCATGTCCTGTGAGGGTGACCGAGCTGAAAGGTGCTTTGAAAAGGAAACAGTCGGCCTAATCCAAGATGGGCGCCTAGTGCCTGAGGAAATTTATTTTACTTGCAGTTGTTGCTTTTGTTTCTTAGACATAGTTTAATTTTGTTTCCTTATATAAGATGCACCCATCATTACATATGTCTTTATTTCAATGAAAGGATTTCGCGCAATGTTTCTCGTCTTTATTTTTCGACCGCTATATGTTTTGGAAACATTGCGCTGCCCTGAAGTGTTCATGAAAGAAAACTGGATTTGACGCCATTCTCAGTGGCGTTGGCGCCAATCTCAGTGGTGCCGGGATGTTTTCTCTACTTCTAATGTGTCAGAGGCTCCGAATTGATCTGTTGTCGGAAAATTCTACATGAATGGAATGTTTAGTGTTGTCATTCTGTTTTGGCCCATGCTCATAGGAATTTTCATATTCTTTTGGAAGCTTAGGCTCGAGGCCCCTAAAGACATGATACTTGAGCATTCCTTGGGCCATGGAGCCACTCTGAGGCTTTTTCAAGTTTTAGCCATGTGAAATTTACGATTTGACATTGAGAGCTTTGACGCCATTGTGAGTGGCGCTGGCACCAGTTCGAACAACGCCATTCGTCAGAGACCCAAAATGGAACTCAACTCCCTTTCTCGCAGGATTTCACCCTAAAACTCTTTGCTTCCTATTTTCTTGATTTCCCTATTGTTTTCTTCCTCAATATTTCAGGGAAGTTATTTTACTGCCATTTTGACTCCTTTTCAAGTGTATTTCTTTTCCCTTTCTCATTTTGTTCTTCACTCGCTAGAAAACTTGGGGCTTCTTCATCTCTTACTGGAAAGCGCCATTAGTAGACATGAAGATTTTGAAGAGAGATCGTGATGTCCGGTTTTAATAAGTGGTCCTTTGAGGACAAACACGTTGGAAAGGGTTTACGGGAGACAAGGTATGATGGAAAACCATTTCTTTATCAGAAAATCCTTAAAATCCTTGGTCTTTACATCGTTCCTTCGAGATGCCTTTGACATTTGGGGGTTTTAGGATGATGTGATTTCTATAGGGGCAAAAGCCCCAAACTTCTACTTGTTCGTCTAAGGGTTCTGGGCAATGTCTTGTCGGATTATTTTTTAATTTTTTTTTGGTGAATCCAATAAACCACGAGATTGGTCATTATTGGCAACCCCAATTATAGGATCCCCCTGTAGGAAATTTTCTGCATCTTTTAGTAACAAAAGGGGGTCATTAGGTGGCTGGATTGTCTATGGTCTCATTAGATTCGAATTCATAGTGAGCTGTGTCTCATCACCGTTCGAAGTGGTTCTGGCGCCACTGGGACCAGTGCCCCACTTGGTTGACACTAGTCCGAATTGCGCTAGTGCCATTTCCACTAGAGTCGATTTTTTTAAGCACTGAAGTGATCTTTTCTGCCCCATGTGTCTTTATTCTTGGCATTGTTACCATCAGGGTGCAATCTCTGATATCAAGACAGACTAATGTAGATCTTAGGGCTTGTTTGAATCCTTGGTCATGTGCGCTGACACCAGGGTTCAGACCTCCTCTGGCCTATGTTGGGTTAGGTCTTTTGGCATGTTTTGTGATTCCTATGAGCCGATTGTATATTCAGTGTCCCTATTTCATCATGTTTTGCTTTGAATTTTTCATTCAGATCAGCTTTTAACCCGACGACTTACCTGAGTTCAATCTTGATGATAGGGTGGTTTACCTTACGAGTTTGTTTCCTCTAGGACATATTCCGCGGGCTCCATATGAATCTCATTTAAAACCCTCGATTTGAGATTATCTTGACCTTAAGGCAAATCAAAGCAATGTCTTTGAGGCTTTTCTTTCCTATCCCTAAAAGGTTTAGGGGTGGATTCATTTAGTTGGTGTTTGGATTTCCCTTATCATATGTAATTTTGAGGATATGGTTCTTTCCCTAACCTTACCTTCTTTTGATTTCTTTTTCTAGCATGTGCCTTTGGTAACTTCTAGCCATCTGTATGAGCATCAGTTGTGGGTTAAAAAGTTATCTTTTAGGTAGATCAGGGAAGTAATGGATGTTGATCTTTGGGAAATTCGGAAGATAAAACCCTTCCTGTTGAACTTATTAGTCAGCGCCCTCATGCAATGATTTCATCCTGAAATGGGAACCATGTCATTCCCATGTGGTGAGACGAGGCCCACTTCGCAGGATGTCACTCATATCTTGGGTGTTAGGAGTAAGGGAGAGCCTTTATTGTGTGAGCCTCCCCATGAGGGTCCGTCGGTTTGGGATGAAGTGGAGGCTTTGCTAGGCCAGGTCCCTCCCTATAAGCAGAGGCGTGACGATCACCGCTTTTTGAATGCTAGGTTCTTGGATACTTTTGGAGGTGTTCATCTTACACATGCGAATTCTGAAGCCCATATTAGGAGTATGCTCCGAACCTGGTCTTGGAGGTTTCCATCCTCAGAACAAGCAGCCTGAGTGCAGGATGTTCTAGTGGAGGGGGCGACGTCTGAGTAGAGGAAGGGGACATCTATGTTGGTCCCGAGGGTGAGGTCTTCTCTTTTGAGTCTGATCGGGAGGAGGCTAGGGTTGTTGCCCCTAATGTGGATGTTCCTAGGGGCAGTACTGAGGATTCCCATGCGGGTCGTAAGTAGGCTCAAGAGGCAAGCAGTAGTAGTGTCGAGAGGGGTGGGCGTCCTCGTGTCGGGGTTCCGATTGAGGAGCTTACAAATGACATTATTGAGGATGTCGTTCCTGTAGCTGTGATCTATGTTGATAAAGGGATGGAGGCTCCGTAACATGAGAGGGTAGAGGCTATTGAATCTAAGGGACCGCCTCCGACTGATGAGGGGTTTATTCCTGTGGGGAGGTCCCTATCGAGGAAGGAGAGGACGTCTTTGGTCCCTCTTATGACCCACCCGATGGTGATGACCTAACTTCAGGGGAGGAGCAGGCCCTTCGAGGATTTGTAGCATATCGTTTTGGTGCCCTTCTTGTCCCTGACGCTTCCATAGGTTTTCCCCGAGTTTAGAATGTTGAAGCAATCAGGGACATTTCCTATCTTCATCGGGTGGCCTGGGGCCTTGCCACCTTGGCCTTTCTCCTCAATGACATGCGGAAAGCTGTCATGGGTGGACTTAGCTATGTTGTCGATTTAATTGTCTTCCTTTAGGTATCAGGAAACCATGACTCCTCTTGATAATTTTCTTGTCCTTCTTAGACTGATTCATGATCTCGGCTTATCGCTCCTTTTGTAGCTTTGGGTATGGGAACATAATGCTGGCACTTGTCAAGTTGCTTCTAGGGATGTCGAGCATTTTCCTAGTTGTCATCGCTGGTCGTAGGGTTGGAGAGATTAAACCCGAAGCTATTCCATGTCCCACTATACCCTGATCTTTGATTTCTTGGAGGAGCGTGAGGTACGCATTTTTCTTGGTCTTTCTTTTAGGGTTATCCTCCTTATCGTACATCATCTTACATATTTATATGCTTTCATTTTCTTGGTGTAGATTGAATGGACCCCTTATGTTGAGGATGGGGAACCTCCCCTTGTTCGAGACTCTTGTGTTGTTTTCCTAACTACTGTGCCCCTTATCTGCATGAATATTGTCGAGGCCTACCACCTAGGGTGTTCATTTAGGCATTTCAGCTATACTCAGCCCAGACTTTGGCTGACTAGAGTTTTAACTGTTCCTCGCATTCGTCTTTAGTCGGGGCCTGATTACCTTCAGTCCTTGCATGTGGTGGTGCGTGGGGAGGAGATCCTCTCTCAAACAACCGCGGAGGGTTCGGACGCGCCGCACACTTGTGGGTGCGCGTACACGAGCTCTCCTAAGTGCGGATAGGAACTAACAAAGAGAGAGACTTTATGACGAGGGTACATTCAGACACTTACCTCGCCATTTGGGGTTCAGGGACACACCCTGTCAATTCGCCCTCTTAGAACAATGAAGAAGCCCTTAAGCGGTCTGCCAGCACGGTTTGGACACGGACTCTCTTCAGGCTTTCAAGAAGTCATTTCTCTCTCTCTCGTGCTTAAAACTGTGATGCAGGTTCGATTATCTCCTTTTGTGATGATCCTCTCAAATAGGGCTGACTGGCAAATGGAAAGAGTGTGGAGGAAGGGCTGTGAAGATCTTGCTCTCCGCCTAAGCACTGGGCGTCTGGGCACTAGAGGTGACCGAATAGTTGGACCCTTCTTGGCTACTGGCTCAGGATGACTCCTCTTAAGTGACTGAGAGGGAGAGCGTAGGCATCTCTCGACTCAACTCGACTGTACGAGATGAAGTTAGAGTGATAGTCCGAGGGTTATAACTCTTGGGTTTGCTCGGGACCACGCATTTGTCGCATATGGCTACAAGGGGCAAATAACGATCAGAGAGGAAGAGAGAGAGAGGGCTTGGGGCGTAGCCTAGTTTAGGAAACAGAGGGAATGAGACCATGCACTCAGGGGTATTTTCTATCACTTAAAGTTTTCTCTCTCCTCTCAACGTGATTAACGGTTTAGAAGCAAAATACAAGTGAAAACAAGATTGATGCCCCTATTTTAGTGATGAATAATCCGCCTTTTTACAATTGACCTAAGCTTGTTTATATAGATAACTCACCAAACAAGGGTGAATTCTCAAAAACTAAGCTTAATTACAATTAAAAGAAATTAGAACAAAATCCCAAAATTAGGTACAATGGCCAAAACATCCCTAAAACCTTTTGTGCTAATGAAGAAACCATCATGGTTCAGATGATTTGCCATTATGTCTTCAATGTTTGTTCAGTTCTAGACATTTTGATGCCCTTTAATCATGTTGTGGCTGACTTTTTCCAGAGGATTAAAATCCAGCTAGATTCGTGAACTTTGGTTGCCAATGTTATTTGATATGTGATGCTTTGAGTCTTTACTTTGTTTGCAAATGAAAAGAGGAGAATGTCATAGTCGATTTGCACCAAGTTTTGTATGTTTTCGTCATTATTTGCATTATTTTCAAATTTGGGGGTGGTTAGGTGCCTCGATCTCGCCCTCATGATCTAGGTGATCTGGCGGCATGCATCTCGGCTTTTAGGGGAACCCGGGTGGTTAGGTGCCTCGATCTTGCCCTCCGAATTTGGGTGATCGGGGGGCACGAGTCTCAGGTTTCAGAAGAGACTCAGGACGTTTTGAGATCGCTTTCTCAGGAACCTCATTCAAGAACAAGGGCAGGTATTACTAATCGATGAGAGAAGAATTTTAGGTGGGTTTGAGACTTACTCAGGTTGGCTCGCATGGACGCCCTATTAGACCACGAAGAAAGCCCCCCAGTCGTAAAACTGGTCCGAAATCGTCTCTCTTGGCTTGTATTCTCCTGTTTTATGCAATCACACATATATGGCAAATGTTATAAGACATGTGGGTCAACAGACCTTGTCTTGCCTCTTTGGTGAACGTACACAAGCGAGCACATCCATAAGAAGAAGAGAAGAATTTGACTAGACGGGGAGATCAGCACAGTGACTAAGCTGGTAGATAATTGGTCTAACGTGGCAGTAAAACGGGCTCGATAAGTCAGACCGGCTCAACAGAGTTACTACTAGACGCCAATATCGATACTGACTAGCTAGACGCGATGGTTAGTTTATCGTGGCAATAAAGTGAGCACAGTAATTCTGGCACAACAACATTATGGCTAGACGACAGGGCTACCATAATAGGCTAATCTCGACCCCTCTTAGTTAAACAAAATGATAACAGAAGCCATGGAAATCATAAAGAGAGAATAAGAAGTAAGAGAATAAGAGGAGAAGAGAAAGAAACAAAGAAAGGAAAAGACAGGAGGAGAAGAGTGTGAGAGACGAGAGAAGTAAGAAGAGAGGAGGAAGAAGGACATAGTCGACACCAAGCGTCATCGACTGTGTTGGAAGAAGAAGAGAAAGAATACACAGTTGATGCTAGGTATCGCCGACTGTGTTAGAAGAAGAAGAGAGAGAGGACACAGTCAGTGCTAGGTATCGTCGGTCGTGTTAGAGAGAAAGGGGACAAGAAGGACACAGTCGGTACTAGGCATCGTTGGCTGTGTTTTTTAAAGAAGAGAGGAGATAGAAAGACACAGTCGGCGCTAGGCATTATCAGCTGTGTTTTAAGAAGAGTGGAGAGAGAGACACAGTCGATGCTAGGTATTGTCGGCTGTGTTCTAAGAAGAGAGAGAAGATACAGTCTGTGTTGAGCTTCACCGATTGGGCTAAACAGAGGAGAGAGAGGGGGCGCAGTCAGAGCTAAGCTTCGCCAACTGTATTTAGATAGAGGAGAGAGAGGGGACGCAGTCGGTGCTGAGCTTCGCCGACTATATCTAAAGAAGGGGATAGAGGATGGGAAGAAGAGAGAGAAAGAGATAGAGAGGGAAGAAGAGAGAGAGATAGATAGAGACGAGAAGAAGAGAGAAAAAGAGAGATAGAGATGAGAAGAAGAGAGAAAAAGAGAGATAGATATGAGAAGAAGAGAGAGAAAGAGATATAAAGATGAGAAGAAGAGAGAGAAAGAGAGAAAGAAAGGGAGGAGAGAGAAAGAGAGAGAAAGTTACCTTATCGAAAGGTACTGACCACTTTCTTCTCTCTCCTATCTCTCTCTCCAAGATGCACCCACGAGGTTAAGCAAAAATGAAGCCTTTATTGAATCTTTAAGAATGAACCCAAGGGGATTTTACAATTTGGCTTTACATGCTTATATAGAATTGGGCCCAAACATGGGTGGACACCCAAAAACTACATAGAATTGAAGATAATTACAATTAATTGAATTAAAAAAATTTCTAAAAATGGGTGCAAAAGAATTGTTTTGCCCCTGCCTAACAATATGTGGAATTCCAGAATAGTCCCTACTGCTGCTAGAGAACTTGCGTGATCTTCCATGACTGATTCGGGGTTGTTCTGTTGCCCGTTTGATCGAAAGATGCTTGTTTTCTTCTGGGGCTCGGCATGACGATCGATTTTATACCAACTTCGAGCCATGAATCATGTTTTTAAGCCATGATCTTGAAACTTGAAATTTACTTGAATCTTGAAAAGTTTGGATTGATTGTGTGCTCGTTTCTTAATATTTTTATTCAGTTTTTTCACTGAATCACACTGAGCATGCTGTCACGATCACGTTGCAACAAACGCTGCTTGATTTTGTGTCCGGATGAAGATTTCGTCGTCTTGAGTGTTTGTTCGGAATCTTGAAATTTGTCGGTCAGAATTTATAGCAGCTTCGATGCTCTGTGTGTAAAATCCAACCGTTCATCGTACCCGAGGTTCAGACCAGACATAGCAACGGACCTCACGCACATAATGCAATTAGTTTTGTGCCGATCGGGTATGCGAGAGCCATGATTTGGTCGATCGAGTGAGGCATGTTGCTGTTAAATTTTTTGTAATTTTCTTCACAGATCAGCAACTTCTCTCTAGTTTTCTCCCTGCTCGAGCATCGTTACGGGGCGTACCACATATCGAAATGCTCGTCTTAATGAGACGAACATGCTCACAAAATTTGAGAGCAATTCGACTTGGAACGAGTGAGATAGAGGCCCCAAAAGTCACTGCTCGTGACTTTAAAAACAACCACTGTTAATGGTGTTTGGTGCAGGGTGGCCACACGGGAATAGTGTGCGGTGTACCTCCTTTTGGTATTTTACCCATAACTTTGTCGTGGAGTACTCGATTAAGCCAAAACTTGACCCATAGGGGTTTTTGACCTTATCGGATCCAATGATGATGATCCCACAATTGTTTGACACACAAAAAATATGGTTCTAGTTATGGGGGTCCATTTCAGGGTGTAAGAGGCCGATTTTTCTGAAACTGTTTCTTTGTTTTCACTGCCTTAGACATATCTGATCGCGATGAAACTTGAAAAGTGGCCTTTTGTAGTGGTGATGAAGATCTTGATTGATTTTGGGGCCATTATGAGACAGTCAAAATTTCCACTGTTTTATATGCTTATTGACCTTCTTCCTCTATATTCTGCATCGGGGACCAAGGTGCTGAAAAATATGTTCAAACAACTTGCCCCGTCGAATGTTGAGCTTCGAGAGAAGCTAGAAGGACAACATTCAAAAAATTTCCTTCGGCTTTATTACTTTTTTCTTCCTAGCCATAGAACCACATGAATGTCGAGGAGATTCACACAATGGTGTAACTAGGATGCTCAGACGTAGGGATGCATTGTTCACAGGTCTGAGAAGAGAATTTTTTGAGGGATCTTATCGATATCCTCACCCTCGTGTGGACTATCTGTGATTCTGAAGCTGAGGATTTTGTATGGACCTCGTCAGTCAGAATCAGCCCGTCTGGCAATTGAGTGCCATATCGAAGGGCATTGTTCCCATTGGCGCTGAGTTTCTTTGTCTTAGAAAGACAACAAAAGAGCTTTTGGTTGGCACTCGTCTACATAATGCACCGGTTGTTCCTTGACGGGTAGGGTACCTTAGTTTATCGAGATAACCAGCTTTGGGTATAACCACCCCTACCCACTGCTTTGCAGCTACGACAATCATCTGATTGCCGCTCCAAAGTCATGATGGACTTAGCCTTCTTGGGGCATCTTTGGTTCGTTGGAGTGACTTTCTTTTTTGTTTGTTGTACTAAATAGCCTTTTGTTAGCACTCGTCTACATCGTGCACCATTTGTTCCTTGGCGGGTAGGGTACCTCAGTTTTTCGAGATAACCAGCTTTGGGTACAACCACCCCTTACCCAACTGTTGTGCAGTTGGTTACATAGAAGGTCCAAAGTCATGGCTGACTTAGCCTTCTCGGGGCATCTTTGGCATCTTAGAGTACATTTGTAACCTCCTGAGAATGATGCTCTTCTTCATGAGACTTGTCTTGTCATCTTGGCAAGTATTCTATATTTTGAGTCCTTTTTGCAACTAGACTCAAGCTGTTGGAATCTTTTCCTTAGAGCTCGTATTTTTGGACCTTGGTATTGTAACACCAGGGAATTTTTTTTTTTTGTTGAGTGAGGGCTGACGCCACCAGTTGAGGCAAGTGCTGCATCAACCTGTTTATTGATCCAAGCCTCCTTTGTGGATTTTCACTTGAACTTGGGGAGCGGCACCGTAGAGACGGTTTTCACCAACCTCTTTTTATTTGGGGCTCTTTTACCCATGATCTTATGGCCCATGTTCACTTTTATTCTTCCATTTTTACTCACGATACCCTTTCAGGTTTTCACCGTGCCCGGGTTTTAATCACGAAACTCTTTTACTCATTTTTATTCATGGCGTTCCCTTATTAAGGTATACACCATGTCTGTTATTTCATTGTTTTTTGTAAAGGCGTGTTTAAGGTCACGCCTTCGTGACCTGTGCGAAACCTTTTAACGTCATGCAGCTAAGACGTGCACTACAATTTAAGGTCATACAACTGAACCATAATGGAGATGGATGGCAGTTGGTAGAGGCCATGTAGTGAGTAGGATAGTGGTTTTAGCTCACTTTTGGGGAGATGGCACAAAGCTACTTATGAAAGATGAATGAGGTATGAAAGGTGGGTGAAAAATGATGATCCACTAGCTTGCAACGAGTATAGGTGGCGGTATGGTTCGTCGTTTTTTATGAGCGCAGGTGAGACTCACTGGGGAATGATGAAGGATGATGAAGTGAATGGACTGACTGGGGAGGTAGTGCACATGCATGGGTCGGTTAAGGAAGACGTGCATGAAGATGCACGTAAAAAGGTGTGCGCGAACGCAGGGGTGAGTTTATGGTCATACCTTCGAGACCTGTGCAAAGCAGCTTATCATCATCCGGTCAGGACGTGAACTATGGTTTGGGGTCATATAGCTTGGACCATAGTTATGTAGTTTTAAAGTCATGCCACTAGGACCATGTGGTTTAAGGTCATGCAACTAGACCTCCGCTACAGTTTATGGTCATATAGTTTGGACCGTGGTGCTGAGCCTTTTAAGGTCATGCGGCTAGGACGTGTACTATAGTTTTAAGGTCATACAGCTAGACCATAAGTATGCAGTTTTAAAGTCATGCAGCTAGGACCATGCAGTTTAAGGTCATGCAACTAGACCTCCACTATATTTTAAGGTCATATAGTTTGGGCCATACAGTTTAGGGTCGTGCATCTAGACTATAGTTATGCAGTTTTAAAGTCATGCAGCTAGGACCATGCAGTTTAAGGTCGTGTAACTAAACCTCCATTACAGTTTGAGGCCATATAGTTTGGACCATGCAATTTAGGGTCGTACATTTAGACCATAGCTATGCAGTTTTAAATTCATGCAGCTAGGAGCATGCAGTTTAAGGTCATATCGTTTGGACCATGGAGTTTAGGGTCGTGCATCTAGACCATAGCTATGCAGTTTTAAAGACATGTAGCTAGGACCATGTGGTTTAAGGTCATGCAACTAAACCTCTGCTACAGCTTACAGTCGCATAGTTTGGACCGTGGTGCTGAGCCTTTTAACGTCATGTAACTAGGATGTGTATTATAGTTTAGGTCATACAGCTGGACCATAGCTATGCAGTTTTAAAGTCATGCAGCTAGAACCAAGGAGTTTAAGGTCGTGCAACTAGACCTCCACTACAATTTAAGGTCATATAGTTTGGACCATAGTGTTGAGCCTTTTAACGTCATGCGACTAGGACGTGTACTATAGTTTTAGGGTCATACAGTTAGACCATAGCTATGCAGTTTTAAGGTCATGTAGTTAGGACCATGCAGTTTAAGGTCATGCAATTAGACCTTTGCTACAGTTTAAGGTCATATAGTTTGAACCATGCAGTTTAAGGTCGTGCATCTAGACCATAGCTATGGGTTTCCATGTAGGTGGAGCTCCATGGGAAATAGGTATGTGGATGGCAATCTGACTCACTGGGGACAACAGTTAAAGGCTATTCACAAGCAGAGGGCTCAAATGGAGATGGTGGTCCAGCAAGGGATGGCGAATGGAAGCGAACTTCACTAAGGATTAAGAGACAAATGTGGGTCTTTTATATCCTTGAGGACAAAATAAATAAGCATGAGGCACCACTAGGGGTTGCAGTAGCAAAAATACCCTAACTCCACTAGGGATAATAGGCTATAGTACGAGTATGACACTTCTACTGGGGATGAGAAGTCATGACCCGCTTTTGATTGACCTAGGTTTAATAGGTCAGATTCAAGGTGAAACCTCACTGGGGATAGCAATAGGACACACACGGCTTCAGCCTAAGTTGCTTAAAATACAGTCGGCGTCAGGTGCAGCAACCATTATTTCTTGTGAGTGCTCAGCCGGCAATGAGTCTTCGAAAATGCAATCAACGTTGAAAACGGCCAACACTGCTTCTTAACGACTCATCCGGTGATGAGGACAGACCATGCTATCGCGTGAACACAATCGACACTAAGTTGCCAAGCACACAACCGACACTAGGGTTGTTGAAACGCAGGAAGCGCAGAGTGTCTGAACACATAGTCGGCGCTGGGTTTACTGAGAAAGCAGCAGACGTTGGGGCTTTGAGCACTCAACCGGCACTGGGGCTTCGAGCACACAGTCGGCGCTAAAGTCAATATCAAAACAAGCGGCGCTGAAGTCTCTGAACACACAGCCGGCGTTGGGCATGGGTTTGTGTTTGAGCTTCGGCTGAGCCAGACTCGGTCTTGGCCCATTGTCGTTTGATTTGCTGAACGTGGCTGGGATTACCAATTTGCGAGGGGCATTTTGGGGAGAGCATTGGCTATATAAGGGGGTAAAACTCCATTTTCCCCACTTTTCACCAAAGGTAAAAACTTAAACAAAATTTGTTTAACAGTGAGCAGAGTTTGTGGTGGAAGCTCCGGCAACTAAGGATTCCGGCAAGGTTTTTACAGGGAAGGTTTTGGCAAGCAGAAGTCTGCCGGGGATTGGTGAAGTTTGCAGGAGGAGAGTGAGAAAAAGTAATAAACATGGAGATTTTTTGCCCGGGAATCAATGGAAAAAGGGGAGCTCACCAGGGAATCAGTGAATTCCAGTTGTGATTTAGGCAAGAGAAAAGAGCTACCCTGGTTTCAACAATTTCTCAGTGAGTGCAAGGGGTTTTGCCTAGGAAATAGTGAATCCCGACCATGGTTTTATAGGTTGAAGAGGCGGGAAGTGCAGTAGTGGGAATTTTAGTGTGTTTTGGGAGTTTTTCTTAGGGCTTAGGTGGTTTCCCGGTGTCTTTGGTGGCCTTGCAGAGGTTTTTCAACGGGGAAGAGAAGTTCCGGTGAGAAATCGAAAAGACAGGGAATGAATCGTCCCAAGAGGTGGACCGTCGCAGGGAAGGCGAACGGTTGTCATTCGCTCGTGTGTTAGGCACAGAAGGATGTGGCGATGGTTGTTATTCGCTTTTGTGTTAGGCAGTGCAAAAGGACATGGCGATAGTTTTCATTCGTTGGTGTGTTGTGACGATGGTTGTTAGGTCGACGTAGCGGGGATCGAGGTGTCACACGTAGAATCCATGGCACATGTGATAGATTTGAACACAGCCGGCGTTAGACGTTGGCAAACACAGCCAGTGCTAGACATTGGCAAACATAGTCGGCGCTAAGCATCAGCAGATACAACCGGCGCTAAGCATTGGCAGACATAGCTGACACTTATACTTTTGCAAACCTAGTCGGCGCTAAGCGTTAGCGGACACAATCGGCGCTAAGCGTTGGTAGACACAGCCAACACTAAGCTTTCGTGGACTCAGCCTGCGCTAATGGTTAGTGGACACAGGCGGTGCTAAGGTTTGAGTGGCCAACCAGCACTAAGGTTTGAGTGGCCAGCCGACACTAAGGTTTGAATGCACAGCCGACGCTAATCCAATGCCTTAGCAACGTTTGATTTGAATCATTGAGCCCTTTATAATGGCTGGTCCTTCTTACCGAATTTCTGACGTAAGGAAGTGGAGAGGTTGGTATCGATGATTTTACTGGTGAGGCTCTATCAAGGGGTGAGCCCATTTGGCTGACCAAGCCAGTATACCGACCAGAGTGGCCTCTCAATGTCACTTTCATTACTGACCCCATTCGTTTTGAAGTTTGCGAGGGGAATGACAGAAATGTCAGTATTGAAGAAGGGGTGGCGCTACTTCATTTTATGCACATGAATATAGCTTATGGGGAAAACTTGACTACCCTAGGGAAATGAATGGTATGGGGGCTACTAACATGGTCGGGAAAAGGCCTTCGAATACAGGGGGCAATATTTGAGAGGATACTCCTCCTGGACCGCCAAGGTGTTGGTGTCGCATAGAAGCATCCTTGAACGTGCTTCGGGCAGTTACTATGATCGGTGCTCCAATACTGTGAAAGTGCTTCTTGAGACATGGAGTCACGTTAGCAATGCATGGCTTCTTGAGCATGGGGAAGCATGAATCTCTTTCCTAGATCTTCATTTTATTGGGGGCCTTCTGATGATCGGGGCCATGTATGACGAGTTCATGCCCTAGAACTCGGTCATCCTTGGTGGTGCTAGCTTGGGGGACGAAGAACCACCTGCCAGTCTTCAAAAGATTTTCGAGGCTTATCAATTGATCCATGCCAAGGCTAGCAATTGTCGGGTCACCTTCACTGAATAGGTGAAATTCTTTCGTGGGGACTATCCTGAAGGCGGTCGGGGTACTTCGAGAGGAAAAGGGAAGGCAGTTGTAAAGGGGACGCCTCCCGTGTATCAATATGAGACCAGCGATGACTGTGTCTTTTTGGCCGCATATATGGCCTTATTTTTATGCAAGTTCATGCTCTATGGATGGGCAAACGACATTTGTCTAGGCGTATTGTATGTAGCCTGCGACATGGCCAAAGGGCGTGAGTATGCCCTTGCTCAACCAGTCTTGTGTAATATTTACCATGGCTTGGGGGCCATCTCCCGTGGAAAGGCCTACAAACGCAAAGAGGGAGGAAATGACATTGTAGGAGGAGAGGTATTTCCGGGAGATTTTAAGACTCCATTCCCCCTGCGTTATGTGTACGGTTGGCTAGGGGCCTATTTCCCTGACATCTATGTCAAGAACCAGAGCCCGGGGGGTAAACTATGGCCCTTCTTAATGAGGATTGCTAACCAAAAGGCTATCTTCCATACCCCAGGGGGAGCTCAGATTTTATTTGGGAATGACTCCTTAAACATGCAGCGGGTCCCATTTCGATCGGGAGTTTCACCAATCGCGCTTTCATTGATGAATTGGAGAAGGAGCTAAACGAAACCTCAACAACCATTAGGGAGCTCATATTCATCTTGAGCATTAGAGGAGGAGTTCTGCCTTATCAGACTCCACACAAGGCCAGACAAGAGGGGTATTTCCCCCACCGCTTCGCCCATCAGCATGGGCTCGATGAAAGTTGTCCCTTCTCTGTGTTTTTCGAAAAGCTCCGAGGCAAGGTGAACACAGGGAAAGCTTAAGAGCTTGGGACTCACCGCGAGTGTTGGTTGCCAGAACACATACAGACCGCTTGGTCCACATGTCTAGAAATGACTGACGAAGTCTTTGTCTTGGAATATCCCTCGAGTGATAGCGACCGATGATATCTCATCGGAATTTCCAGCCATCAAACAGAGAACTGGGAGCGTCTTTGATAAACTCAGTTCCATATTTGAATGGGATGAGGGCTGACAGGTCCTTGGTTATGAGAAGCGTCCCACAGAGGACCTGAACGCACTGATTGAGAGTGGTCCTCATAGTAGACTGGCTGAAGGCCCCTCTCAAGGGGGAATTCTAAAGCAGCCGCTCCTTCTCTGGTAGGGGGAAAGAAAAGAAAATGCTCCACCGCTACTGACATTCGTGTGTCGTCTCCAGTTAGTGGGCATACTCGGAGGCGTAGGGGTGTCAATCTTCCTGTGATCTCAAAACCAGGAGGTAGCTCTTCTGCCTCTGATCATTTAGCAACTTCACCTGTGTCATCTTCTGCACTTTATCTACCATTTTCTGTCTCTCCTGAATTATCTTCTTCTTCTTCAGAGACTGAAGCAAACAACTCCAGCCCTTCTGAGCCCATTGTTATTCCTTTTGACCGAGAAGTGACTCCAAAACTTGGGGAGGTGCCTCTGAGTCCAAGGGTCAGGGCCATCTCCGATGGAGACTGATGAGGCTGGAGGTCCCGAAGCAACTTCTCAAGGAAAGGAATCTGATGCCGATGTTGCCTCTGTGCTTCAGGAGTTTAATGCCCCCACTGAGGCAAAGGTTATGATTGAAGAAGAAGGGCCTGTAGTTAATGTTGCCCCTCAGTACCAAGAGGCCGCTGCCCCCAAGGGCACTGATCATGAAGTTGAAGGGGTTGAAATTTTCGTGGCTGAGGTTCTGGCTGCTAAGGGTGCAGGCCAGATGGAAGAAGCCATGGCTGGGGCTAAATCGACGATTAGCGAAGGCCCAAGGGAAGAGGCAGCTTCTGAACTTGCCAATGTTGACATGGCAGTTCAGGAGGGTGAGAAGCATGGGGAACATGTTTCTTTGGAAGCTGCTAAGACATAAGTGGAGGCCCCTATAAGCGAGGGTCAAGGCAGTGAGGCTAGTATTGAAGAACCCAGGCAGGTTGAGGTTGGGGCTGCTTCTGAATATGCGGGGAAAGAAGCTCTGGACTTTGCTATCGTTCCAGAGGAGCCAATGGCTTAGATGGTTATCACTTCGACAGGTTCAGTCCTTTGAAGCCGAAGCCTCTTCAGTAGTCGTAATCCCAACAGCACCATCTTGGGCTAGGGTTTCTGGTATGATTGCAGGCATGCTTCGAGCAGGCCTTCAGGGTTTAAGAGAGCTACCTTTCTATGAGTTGGGCAAGGCTTTGATCAAACTGAGGGAATTTACTGTGATTGCTGCGGTTGGGAGTGCACCAGAAGTCCTTTCCCATTTTGATGCAACCCTAAATCAGTTGGAGAACTGGCGGTCGGGAATACTACATAATAAGGTGGAAATCATCAGACTAGCCTCCTTGGAGGGGTCAATCTTGCATCGTCGTGAGAAGATAGATTCTTACACTGAGAAGAAGGCCACAATGACTGGCCATCAGCAGGATCTCAAGAGGGATGTGCAAGGTAGCTACAAGAGAATGCTCGAAATAAGAGAAGAGATGCGAATATTGAGGCAGTAATTTGCTGGTCTTGAGACGAAGATGATTCAAAGGAGGGCCATGGAGGCCTCTTTGGTTACATATTTGTCTGAACTTGCCTGCACCATTTAGTCCGAAACCGCGACGATGGAGGAGGAGACCCAAATGGTGGTCGAACTGAAAGAGCGTGTCTGGGGCACCAAGACTTCTCTTGTGGCGTGTAACGCAGAGATCAATAGGATAATTGATCATTTTTTAAAATGTCTTTTCTTTTATTAGCACTTGTAAAAGTTTTAATTGATGAATAAAGTGTTTTTTTTTTCTCTTCTGGTTGACTTTGCTGTATGATTTCATTATCCTCTTACTTTGCTGCACTTCATGTGATTTTTTTTTAACGCCTCTCAATATATTAATACCCTAGGCCTTGTTTAGCCACATGATGGGCTGTTGTGGCTTGTATAGCTTCGAAATGGGGAGTCATTGGTTTTTCTCCTCTTAATATTTGATTGACCAAGGGATCATAGTTCATTTTCCTCATCATTTGGTGAGCCTGCTCACTATAGATAGTCCAGTCAGGAGGGGCTTTGGCCTCTTTAGAGGTGCATTCACTTCAAACCCATCATAGCTTTTGGTCTCAAGCACGAACTCCTTGAGATGTTTTGAAGCGATATGCATGATCTCCATTTGACTCTGGAGACTGCGAACTTCACTTCTTAAGTTTGCTAGGGGATCCTGCCCTTGAGGGGAAGAAGATTGCCCTTTTTCAAACTTCTCTCCTCTCGCCAGACCCGGGAAGAATAGAACTTGCTGCTAATCACTGGTGCAAGGAGCAACGTCTATGCTTATAGCAACCGGATTTTAAAGAATCTTTCGTGGTGTGCCACTTCTGCATTCACGAGTGCAATAGGGGTATGCAGGACTTTTTGATGGTCCGGCGTATAGGTGATCTTTGGAGCTGGGAACTCTATCCCCTTGACTTGCTCAATCTCAGGAAGGACCTCTGATTCATTTTCTAGCCAAGGTGGCTCAGAAGTGGGGGCAGAGGGCGAGGTCTCCTTTTCAAGTGAAGGAGTTTCTTCAGGGATGATGGTTGGGACGTTAGAATGAATAGGGGTTAGAGGTAAAATTCTGCCCTGCCTTTCCTCCTCTCTGAACATGTTCACCAATGTTCTCCCAGGATCATCAACATCGTCATGAGGCGAAGATGCTATCTTCATTGTAGACTTGTGACCTTCATCATTCAGCTTCTGAGGCGACACCATATCTGTGAAGTAATATTTAGCATCGTCGTAGTGAGTTTCAGATACAAGGAATGGTCTTTTGTCAACATAAACCGTATGATGTCTCCCATCTCGGCTATACTTGAAGCATTGGTGCAACGTCGATGGAACCACCCTTGGTCATGGAGCCATGGCCGATCAAGGAGAATGTTGTAGAAAGTGTCAGTGTCGACTACATGAACCTGAGCGTAATAGTTCAGCTCATAGATCTTAAAAAGAAGGCGAACTGTGCCAGCTGGCTTCTCTCCTGACTGGTTAATGAACTATGATGTGGGTCGGAGTAAGATCTTCGGACCCTAACCCTAATCGAGTAAGGATCCTCCTTGGAATAAGGTTGACTGCCGACCCTCCATCTAACATAATTCGATTGATGGGGCATGCATGTAATTCGCCAGTGACAAAGAGAGGGCGATTATGAAACTTTTCTGCCAGCTGCAGATCATCCTCTGAAAAGGTGATTGGCATACATCCTTCTAAAATCGTCGGGTCCACTTTAATAGGTTCTACTCTATTCTCGTACACCTCTGGGTTAGAGAAAGCCTGAATCAAAGCCATCCGGTAATCCTTCGAGAGCATGAGGGCGTTATAGATACTAAGGAGAGCTGAAAGCTTCCGTAGATGCCTTATCACATCATATTTCACCTTTTCTTGATCAAGGCATTGTGCTTGTTTGGGTGGTATGTTGGGTTGAGGAGCAGGTTTGGGTGGAAGAGGTTTATTTTGGCCTGTCGGCTGACTCGATTGCACAACAGGCTTAGTTCAGGTGATGGAGGTTTGAGGTTTTGGAAGTGATTGAGGATATGGGATTAGAGGTGTCCCAGGGAATTGGAGAATAGGTGGATTATTTGAGGTATTGGGATTGGGAAGGAGCCTAGAGAGCTGTAAGATAGGCAGATTAGTCTTTGGATTAGGGGGCAGTGGCGGACTAGGAAACTTCAAGGTGCTCGACTTCTGCGGTGGAGGTTGCAGTGTCCTCCCCGATCTGAGATTTATCTGCCCCATGATGGGTGATGCTCTCGGGATTTTCTCTGCATCAGGGGGCCACTGGGGTTTTTTTGGCTTCAACTTTTTTGTGCTTCTTTGAAGAAGGTAGATCTGCCTTGGCTTTGACTGCCATGGTATCAGCAAATGTTAGGAATCCTGCTGCCTGTGCCAGGGTCTTTCTCAATCGTTTCCATTGTGTCTTGCTGATGCTGATCCCTTCGAATTCTCTGTTGAGAGCCTCGAAGTCTAGACATTTCAAGATTGTACCTGCAGGAGACATAGAAGAAGAAATATGAGAAGTAGAAGAAGAAGGAGAAGCATCAGAAAGTGGGGGACTTTTAAGTTTGTTCCCCTCATCACACCGATATAGGCTGCTTTTTACGTCATCACTAGGGTTGGACGTGTGCAGGGAGTCTTTTAGGTCTTTCCCATGCTTAGATCGTTGGGGAGTGCTTTTAACGTTGTCACCCTCATTTGACGTGCTTTGAGTGGAAGATGGCGTAAGAACGTCCTCTTGATGAGAAGGAAGGAGGATCGTGCTAGGGATAAAATCTAGTAAGAATGACAATGGGGGAAGGGGCCAGAGAAATTCCGGCTCAACTGGCAGTTGAACCGTCTTGTTTCTCCGGGGAGAAACCCTTGGTGCCCGTCTCTTTTTGGTTTTCTTTTGGTGTTTGATTCGTCTCGCTAGGCTTGTGAACAACCTTAGCTTGATGAACTGCTTCTCGACTTAAGGACTTGAGTCTACTTTGCCCATGGTGGACTATCCATTGCTGAGAAGTCAAGGGTTCAGCAGAGTCTGAATCATTATTAGGAAGGTCTTGTGTTAGGAGATCCTCTTGTATCAGCGAAGCAGTGGCTTGGGGATCACTTACTGGGACGTTATAAAACTCCTAATATTCTCACATTTTCTTTGCGAATATATCATAGAAACTAGTGCATTCCCCTAGGTAGTGGCCCCATATCAGATGATACAGGCACCAACAGTCCTCAGTCCCCTGAACAAGGCGTCGGGGTTGCCTTGCGGGCTTCGGTGTGATTATGCCTTCATGAAGCATTATAACAAAGAAGGTGTGAAGGATACCGGGGGCTTCGTCTTCTTCTTAGATGGTTACTGCGTGAGAGGCTTCTGCTGTCCCGAAGACCTTCTTTAAGTCTTCAAGCTTTATATGCCCTCCTGGATCAGGGCTTATATTATATCTTTAGCGTGTAGAATTATCTGTGGGGTGATTGATCCTTCGATGGTAGGCACAATAATTTGCCTGAGTATCAAGCCCAGCTTGTTCAAGGAACTTGGCTTCTGGAAGCTTGATCGTGTTTTGTTCCAACAATAATAGGAATAGTGCAGGGACCCATTCCTTCTCAATGGGGTAGACCTTGTTCCTATGCCTGGTGAAACAATCATTTAGATTAAGATTCGCCGGCAGGGGTACTCGATTGTATGATTGTTGTTGCTTGCCTGCCTAAGGCATTTTCTTTACTATGCTCACCTCTTTGGAGAGGTCCAAAGTTCGAGAGGGAGCCTCCTTTGGATCAGTGACCGTGATGGCTGCACTGATTACTCCTTTTTGTTGGTTGCCCCGTGTGTTGTTCCGAGAGCTGCCATTGTCCCGATTGTTCCCAGAGCTTGCAGGTTATTGTCATGACCCATCGTGGTGGCGTGATAGACTTTCTATACGGACTGATTTAGAGATCAGCTCTAACATAGAAGTTGGATTAGAGGCCTCGACGTATAGAGCAATTTCAAGTCGCATGTTGCACACACAAGTTTGGACTGGTTCCTTCCCAGGCATAGGATTGGGATGGTGAGCGGTAAAATTTATCCATCTTGATATGAACTGGTCCACGGGCTCATCGGGATCTTGAATCAAGGTGAGAAGCTCGATAGTTTGGACCTCTCTCTCGACCTCATAGAAGCACTGATAGAACAATTTCTCCATCTCTTCCCATGTATGCACTGAGTTTGGAGAAAGTCGAGCATATCGTTGAAAGGCTGGGCCGTCAAGGGTTTAAACAAACTGATGGGGAAGAAGTCTCTCGTCAGCCGCTGTTTCTCGACATGCTGCCTGAAAGTGGGCAATATGCTGGTTTAGGGCCGTGGTTCCGTTGGATAAAGGAAATTTCCCTTTCTTGTAATCTGAGGGAAACATGACCTAATCGATGTATGAAGGGTACGACCAATAACCCTAATTGCTAGAAATTAAGATTAAATTGATTTAAAAGAAATTTGAAAATGGGGTGCAAAATGACATATTTGCCCATTCCTAACAAGTTGTGGAATTCCAGAACAGTCCCTGTGTTGCCCTAAGACTTGCGTGTTCTTGTATGACTGATCCAGAGTCGTTCGGATGCCCGGTTAATCGTAAGATGATTCTTTTCTTGTAGGGCTCAGCATGGCGATCGATTTGATATCAACTTCGAGCCATGGATTGTGTCTTTAGTGCATGATCATGTGACTTGAAGTTTGAGTAGATCTTGAAACTTCGAATCGATAGTGTGTTCATTCCTTGATGTTTTTCTGTGTTTTCTTCGTTGAATCACATTGTGCATGCCGTTACTATCATGGGGCACCAAACGTAGCTCGATTCCGTGGCCAAACGAAGATTTTGTAAGTTTGGAATTTTGACAGGAATCAAGGATTTCGATGATGGAATTTACCTTCTATTTGTCGGCCTCGTATGTAGAATCTGACCGTTCATCATGTATGGGGTTCGGGTCAGAGATGGCCTGAGACCTTACGCCCACAATGGAATTAGTCTCGCGTCGATCGGGCTACTGAATGGCATGATTTGGTCGCTCGAGCAAGGCACGACGCTGCTGAATTTCATGAACTTTCTTCACGAATCAACAACTTCTCTCTAGCTTTTCTTTACGCTCGGGTATCATTACGAGGCGTGCCACATATCGAATCGTTCGTCTTGACTAGAAGAACATGCTCACCAAATTTGAGCACGATCTGACATGGGACGACCGAGATATGAGCATCAAAAGTCACTGGTCGTGACTGTCCCTTTAATGGTGTAGTGTTGTAGGGTGGCCACACAGGAATAGTGTGCGACTCCTCCGATTTCACTCTTTCACCTATAACTTGTTCCTGGAGTATCTGTTTGGGCTGAAACTTGACCCTTGGGGGTTTTCAACCGTGCCGAATCCAATGGTTATGGTCCAGCAACAATTTGAGATGTTAAAATGTAGCTCTAGTTATAGGGTCCGTGTCAGGGTGCTAGAGGCCAATTCTGCTGGAATTTTTTCTCAGTTTGCACTGCTTTAGACATGTCGGAATACGACAAAACTTGGTAGGAGACTCTTGAGAGATGTCATGAAGATCTTGGCCCGTTCTGGGGCTGCTCTAAGACTTTCTAAATTTCCACTACTTGCTAGGCCTTTATTGAGCGGGGACTTCATGTTGATGAAAAATACCTTCCAACACTCATTACTATACCCTGTAAGGGGTAGGCTTCTACCTATTCTCTTACAGACACCTGCTCGTAGCTCTCGGCCTCCTAATTCCAAAACGACTGTTAGAGCCCGGGTTGACTTCCAAGTCACCTGTGATCCTTCTTTAAGGGGCGCACATGCGCCTGGTTAGGTGCCTCGATCTCGCCCTCCGGATCTAGACAATCTGACGGCACGTATCTTGAGCCTTGAGGGAACCCAGGACTTGAGATCGCCCACTAGGGAACCTTGCTAAAAAATAAGGGTAGGTAGACCTATCGATGAGAGAGGAATTTAAGGTGGGTTCCGGACTTACTCGGGCTGGCTCGCTTGGGCGCCCTCTTAGATCATAAAAAAAGTTCGCCCAGTCGTAAAACTAGTTCGAAATCGCCTCCCTTGGCCTGTATTCTATTGTTTCTGCAATCACACACATATGGAAAATATTACAAGACAAGTGGGTCAAGGGACCCCACCTTGCCTTTGGGGAACGTACACGAGAGTACACATTCAAAAAGAGGAAGAGAAGAATGAGAAAAGAAACATTGGGGTTATAAGAATTTGACCAGGCGGTGAGACCGACATAGTGGCTAAACTAGTAAGTAATTGACCCCGTGTGGTAGTAAAACGGGCTCGGTAACTGAGATCGACTCAACAGAATTATTACCAGACGACAATACCAATATCGAATAGCTAGACACAACGGTTAGTCTGTTGTGGCGATAAAGCAGGCACAATAACTCTGACCAGCACAATGATATTACGGCTAAGCGATAAAACTACTATGGAAGGCTAGTCTCGACCCCTCTTAATCAAACGAAAGAATAAATGAAAGAATAGAGATCAGAGAGAGAGAGAAACAAAAAAGGATAAGAGAAGAAGAAGAGAATATAAAGGAGGGGAGAAAGATAAGGAAAGGAGAAGAAGAGCGTGAGAGAGAATAGAGGGAAAAGAAAAGGTAAAGACAGACATAGACGACAATGAGAGAAGGAGAGAGAAAACTTAGACGGTGTTGTGCCCTTGCATGCTATGACAAGTAGAGAGAAGAAAGGAAAGACACAGGCGGCGATGTGCTTTCGCCGACTGTGACAGAAGGAAGGGGAGAGAAGACACATGCGACGCTGGGCCTTCACCGACTGTGTTAGAAGAAGAAGAAAGAGATAACATAGACAGTGTCGAGCCTTCACCGACTGTGGTGGAAGAAGAGGAAAGAGAAGACAGGTGGCGCTAAGCCCTCGTCAACTGTGGTGGAAGAAGAGGAAAGAGATGACACAGGCAGCGCTGAGCCCTCGCCAGGTGTGGTGGAAGAAGAGGAAAGAGAAGACACATGCGGCGCTAAGCCCTTGCCTGCTATGGTGGAAGAAGTGGAAAGAGATAGAGCACATACGACAATGGACTTCGCCGTTTGAGACACAAGAGATACAACAGAGAGAGCACAGACGGTAATGGAGTTCGTCGTTTGGGACACAAGAGAGACAAGAGAGTTTTGACAGAGGCCCAGCCCGCCATCCAGGTTAAGGCCTGGCTCACTTTTTGTGTCTCAAAAACAGGAAGGCATCACACCCGATAAGAAGTCCGCCATGAGTGAGTAGAGAAAAGAAAGAAAAGCAGGGAATAAGAGACATGATAGACCAGAGGAGGAAGAGAGAGAAAGAGATAAAGATGAAAACAAGAAAGAGAAAGGGAGAGACAAGAGAGAAAAAAAGAGAGAGAAAGAGAGATTGAGATGAGAAAGAAAAGGGGAGAGATAAAAGAGAGATAGAGATGAGAGAGAAAAGGGGAGAGAGAAAAGATGAGGAGACAGAAAATTACCTTATCAAGGGGTATCAACTCTTTTTTTCTTTTTCCTCTCACTCTCTCTCTAAGATGTACCCATGAACTTAAGCAAGAATTGAAATCTTTATTGAATGATTGAATAATGAACTAAAGGTCCTTTATAATCGGGTTTTGCATGTTTATATAGAATTGGGCCCAAACATGAGTGGATACCTAAAAATTACCTAAATTGATGATAATTACAATTATTCTGAATTAAAGAAAATTAAAAAAATAGGGTACAAAAGGACTATTTTGCCCTTGCCTGACAATAGATGGAATTCTATAACAGTCCCTGTTGCTGCCCTAAAACTTGTGTGATCTTTCGCGACTGATCCGGAGTTGCTTTGATGCCCATTTGATGGAAAGATAATTATTTTCTTGTAAAGCTCGGCATGACGATCAATTTGATACCAACTTCGAGCCATGAATTGTGTTTTTAGGCTACGATTATGAGACTTGAAATTTATATGAGTGTTGGAAACTTTAGATCGATAGTGTGCTCTTTCCTTAACGTTTTTCTCGATTTCTTCACTGTAGTGCATTGAGCATGCCGTTACGATTGCGTGACAACAAGCGGGACGCGATTTAAAACCCGAACGAAGATTTCACAACTTTTGGGTTTTGGTCGGAATCTAGATTCCGACAGTCAAAATTTACAGTCCCTTCGTCGACTTCGTGTGCAAAATCTAACTATTCATCGTGTACGAGGTTTGGATCAATGGTGTCCCTGGACCTTATGTACACGATGGAATTAGTTTCACGTTTATCCGATGCACGAGCACCGTGATTTGGCCGCTCGAACGAGACGTGTCGCTGCTGATTTTTCTACAACTTCTTCACGAATCAGCAACTTCTCTCTAGATTTTCTCCCTGCTCAAGTGTCATCACGGGGCGTACCATATATTGAAATACTCGTCTTAACGAGACGAAAGCAATCACCTTTAATGATGTTTTGGTGCTGGGTGGCCACACGTAAATAGTGTTCGGCTCCTCGTATTTCAATATTTTGCTCATAATGTTTTCCTAGAATGTCTAATTAAGCTGAAACTTGGCCCATTAGGGTTTTCGACCATGCCGGATCAAATGGCGGTGATCCCACAGCTTTGATGCACCAAAAATATAGTTCTAATCGTAAGGGTCTGTTTCAAGGTGCTAGAGGCCATTTTTTTCGAAATTTTTCTTTGTGTTCACTGCTTTAGACATGTCAGATTGCGACAAAAATTGGCAGGTGACCTTTTCAAATACTTATGAAGATCTTGATCAGTTATGGGGCTATTTTGAGACTATCAAAGTTTCCACTATTTTGTCAGGCTTTATTGACCGGCTTCCTCTTTATTCCACATCTGGGACCAAGGTGCTGAAAAATGTATTCAAACAACTTGCCCCACTGAATTTCGTGATTCGAAGGAAGTGAAAAAGGCAACATTAAGAAAATTTCCTTCAGCTTTATTGCTTTTTTCTTCCTAGCCACAGGACCACGTGAATGTCGAGGAGATTCACACAATATTGCAACTAGGATGCTCAGACATTGAGATGTATTGTTCGCAGGTCCGTCCGTGGATACTTTAGGGGGGAAATGAGATTTTTTTTGAGGGATCTGTCAAAGTCCTCACCCTTAAGGGACTAGTAAGGAATTTGTACGCATCTCGTTGATCAGAATCAAGCCCATCTGGCAATTGAGTGTCATGTTGAAGGGCATTGTTCCCATTTGGTATGGGTTTGTTTGCATCTTCTGGTGTTGAGCCACGTTTCGAGGATTTTGTAAATGGTGTGCTGAAGGGCTTTCTGTCGGTGCCGTCTACTTTGTGCACCAGTTATTCCTTGGCGAGTAGGGTACCTCAATTTATTGAGGTGACCAGCTTTGGGTATAACCCCTACCCACTGCTGTGCAGTTTCGACATAAGATACCTTTCGATCCTGATTACCGCACAAAATTCATGGTTGACTTAGCTTTCTTGGGGCGTCTTCAACCTTTTTGGACTGTGTTGTTAACCTCTCGGGAATGATGCCCTTCTTCATGAGAGTTCTCTTGCTTTCTTGGCAAATCTTCTGCTCATCGATTCCTTCATGTGAATGGACTCAGGTTGTCTAAATATTTTCCTTGAAGCTCGTATTTTTGTGTCCTGGTATTATGACACCAGGGATTTTTCTTTTTGAATGCAAGCTGAAACCACCTGTGGAGGCGAGTGCTTGAAAGCGGCACCGTAGAGACATTTTTCACCAACTTCCTTTTATTTGGGGCTCTTTTACCCATGACCTTTTGGCTGCGTCCAAATATAGTTTATTGTTTCTTTAATTTATTTTACTATTTTCTAAATATCAATTTAAACAAATCTAAAGCTAATTTAAATTGTTGATCCAATGATCCAACACAAATTTGTAGGTGAACAATCCACCCAATCTATCTAAGTGAGTGCTCGCAAAATCAAACGCGAACAATTAACCGAACATGGGGCCAAAAGCGATTTAACTAGCCTATCTAGTAAACCAACAATTCAACCGTTCTAACAGAGCAAGCCCCGAGCGGTCAAAAAAATTATTAAAAAAATAAAAAAGAAAAAAAAAATCTACAAAAATATGAAAAGCTTATAAAATATGATTAAAACAAAACTCATTCAAATGAAGTTGAAAATTAATGAAAAAATAGATTTTAAAAATGAGTATTAATGACCAAACCAATTTGTAATATTTACCATAATATAAAAAATATTAAAAAATGTATTACAAATCAAATTCTTTGTTTTTGGGATTTCATAAACATTTTTTTTAAGTTCTATTTTTAAAATACCAACCGATCATCAAAACCGCTCAAAACTGAATCTAACAAGGGGGTGGTTCCAATCTAACTGGGCAATTACTGATTAGATCGGGCAATTTTTCAAATAATGATCTAGGCTGCAAAACACCGCTTGATTGTTTTAATATTGAGATTTGAGACCTTGTACAAACTACACCTAGTTTAGTAAAACATGAGGTTTGTAGAAAGTGTCAACCTTGAGGAGTGATTTCATCATAGTTGTATAGAGCAATATAATGAATCAATCTTCAAAAACCCATTTGTTTATCCCAAATATTAAAGGGCAATGATTTAAAACCCATTTGTTTATCCCAAATTTTAAAGGGCAATGATTTAATGCAACTGTTGTATAATAATATAATGCAACAACTTAAAAGAAAACGACGTTATGGCTATTTGTTTGATTCAAATTTTAAAATCTACACTCTTTTCGTTTGAACAACCACAAAAAAAGAAAAAATTGAAAACAACCTAAAAAGTACTTTTTTAACCCAATTAAAAATTTAATGACACATTTAAATAACATGATAACATCATATCAATTTCCCATTTTGTCCATAAATGTACGTGTAAGTTTGATGTCAAAACCCTGGTGATGGTTCGAAAATCAATATTTACCCCCACTTATAAAATTTAAAATTTCAAAAAAAGTACAAATCACATTTAGTAACACTTAAAAATCTTCAAAAGAAAAATATTCCAGATGGTTTAATGCAAGATGTTCTAGTTTTAAAACTTCAATTTTTTTTTCTTCATATCAACATATACTGAAATCAAGATAATCAAATTAAAACCTTTCACAACATCAAAACACCGTCTTAGAGAACTTTTTAGGTACACCTTAACTTCAATAACACAAGGTGACACCTTTCATCAACATTTTCCTTTCATAAAATTAACCCCTCTTTTGACATCCAAAACAAGCAAGAATTCATTAGAGGGACATATTTGCCCCATCTCTCCAAAACCAATTATGCCAACAACAAACATAGTAGCAAAAAATGAACCCATGAAGAGAGATAGCGAGGAAGAGAGAGAGAAACAGGTGAAGATAAATTTAGTCCGTCAAATGTGAGTCTACCTACTCATCATAATGTTACATTCAATTTGCAGCACCATCATCCAACAATATAAATCCCCCTAACCTTTCTTTCACACAATAGAAAAGAAAACCACAAGTGAAAAGGGTAAAAACAAGCACTATGCGTGGTGGGGACAGAGAGAGAAGAAGACTAAAACGAAGAGATGAGATAAGCCCATTAGCACCTTCACAGAGAGCAGGCCACACTCCAGTCAGGTCCAAAACCCACTAAGAGAGAGAGATCAGCAGTAGCAGTTTCATGTAGAGAGAAAAAGGTCATCCTACTCCCTAGGAACCTTTGGAGGCCTTCCACGCCGAGCTCCGGTCCCTGAAGACTTCGGCGGGCGGCCCCTGGGCCTGGGAGGCCTAATGGGCACAACAGGACTGACAGAGCCATCAGGCCTGGGCTTTGGAGGCCTACCCCTTGGCCTGGGAAAGGGCTTCGCAGCAACAGCAGCAGCCAAAACAGCTGCACTCCTGGGCTTTGGCGGTCGGCCCCGTGGCCTTGGGGGCCCAATGGGTACAACAGTGGGCTTGCTCTTGCGAGGCCTGCCTCTCGGCCTTCCCGACTTGGTCGGAGAAGGCCCAACTTGGGTAACAACCAACGCAATGGGCTCACCGGTGGGCTCTGCGTTAGTGGGTTCCTCAGGTCCAGGTTCAGCTCCAGCTTCAGCTTGAGGTTCAGCTTGGTTGGGTAGCTTGTAGGAATTTTTTACCATTACAAGCTCTCCACACTCTTTGAGTCTTCGGAGGTGATGTGCAAGGAGAGCAGTGTGGGTGGGAGGAAGGTTTGGATAGTTGGCCTCCATGTATTTGTCAATAGCCCTCTTACTCGAACCATTCTCCTCTTTCAGTGCAGTTATAGCGCTTATTATCATCTGACAAAATCACAACAAATTCACAAAAGCAACACAAATGTAAGGAATGGAGAGAACACTGAAAATCTAAATTGAAAATAAATCACAAAATTAACACAAACGTAAGGAATGGAGAGAGCACTGAAAATCCAAGTTGAAACAGAGGACACAGATAGCCAAAATCAAACATAAAATATCATAACAAAAGAAGTGAAGAACCACATCAATATGCAGACACAAATGGGGGGAGTGGAGTCAAACTCAAAAACCACCAAAGCCAGTGGAAATGGAGAGACTGGAATAAAACCAGAAATTTTAACGTAGGAAGTGGGAACAAAACCAATTCTGTAGTAAAAGGAAGTAGTGAAGAAAAAGAAAAATAACAAATCAAACTGCAAACCTCAATAAGGAGACCAAGACACACTGCAAATCTAAAAAGTAAGCAGTAGAACAAAAACCCTGAAACAGACTGCAAATCTCCAGCAAAGTGATCAAATAAAAAATAACACCGCACTACAAATCACCATGGAAATAATGGACAGAAAACCCACTATGCAAATAACTATTCGCAACATAATGGGGGGAAGAAAAACCCAAAATCACACTGCAAAGCTCAATCAAAAGGGAAAAGTTCGATTGAAAAGAAAACCCAGTAGAAAATCATAAAACCCAAAGTAGAAGAGGATTTCTGTGCAGAGTAGAGAGGGAAGAGGTAGTTCAAAAAAGCAAACTCAAACCCAAAAATACGTCAAAGCAAAATGCTTACAGCAAAAGAAGAAGCAGAAAAACATGCACACATCACTAGAAAAGCATTAGTAGATCATTAGAAAACTCAAGATGCATGTATCCAAGAAAATGAAGGAGAAATTACAGGAACAACTGTGACAAATGCTTCATGCAGAGAAGGGGAAATAATATGCAAGCTCATTTGGGAGAAAAACTAAAAAAAATCCAAACATTGAAGCCTACATCTCTCATTGGAATGGAAAAAATCAAATAAACCCTAGATGCATGCTTAGTCATAGAAGAAAAAATCACCGCTTGAAAACCCTCAAAATAAAAATAAAAAAAAAGAATAAGACTAAATCTTTTAGCAGGGGTAATGGAGAAATAAAAATAAACCAAACCCACGATTGTGTTTCGAACAAAGAGAGTAAAAGCTCAAGATTGAGAGAAGAGAAAAATGAAGACTCAGAGCACATGAAAAAAAATGGAGAGAGAAGAGATTACATCAACATAGGGTGGATGGCTTGGACTGGAAGCAGCCTTTGGAGGGGAACCGCTGGACGTGGACGCCATGGATGAGCTTCTGGACTTGCAGCACGCCTGTGTTTCTTAGGACCCTAGAGAGAGAAAGTGGAGAGACAGAGAGAGAGGAGAGAGAGAGAGAGAGAGAGAGAAATATTGATTTGGGGAAAACCAGGGGTTTTGGGTATTTTAAAAGGGGTTGCAGTGTTTCGATCGGACGGCTGGGAATGAACATTTGAGAGCAAATCGGACGGCGGGGAGACGCTCATCATAGCCTCACACAGATTGCTGGCGTGGATAAGAAGAGAGGGGAGAAAATTTAATTAATTATTTAAAAAGAAAAGAAAGTGAAGGGTGTGGCTTTTCTTGTGCTCTTCTTTTCCTTTTCCCTTTTTTTTTTTCCCAATTTTTTAATGTATTGTTTCGCTCAATTCTTATAAGAATGAAAGGAATCAATTTCAAAATTTTAATTATTTTTAGGGCAATCTATATTAATAATACAAAATAATTTAGTCTCTGTTTTTTAATTAACCTTGTCTTTGTCCTTATACCCAGTTATACCCTATGTAAGATATATATATGGGTGTGTCTGTGTGTGATGATAGAGGGCTCGGTTCTTGCAATTTAAAATTTAAAATAAATGAGGAGGGTCCGTGCCTCATTTTACCAGACTTGGGCGGTTCTCCTAGTAAATGATAAGCATGGACTCATGGAAATACTATCTTCTTCTTCCCCAAATAAAACCCACAAACGCAAAACTTCAAAAAAAAAAAGAAAAGAAAAAAAAGATGATTTTAGTTGAATAAATTTGGAAAAGAAAAAAAAAAAAGAGAGCAAAAAGAGGAATATTTTTTTTTATCGATTCCAAGTAAATTTAGAAAGTCATACAAGCCGAGCTGAGCAGGCCGGTCCTAAAAAGTAGGACCTAAGGGCCGAGCTAGGGCTAGTGCTGGCCCAATACTTTTTTGTTTTGTTTTCTCTTTCCTTTTCTTTTTTATGTTGCTTAATTTGTTTTTACCCGGCTCCGCAAGGGCTAGGGCCAAAGCTAGCCTGGCTCATGCCCGGCCTATTGTCACCCTTAGTTATATTTGATAGCAAGGTTTAATATTGTGACAATGTTCGGGAATGCCCTATTTGGATCAAATTTGATGGGAGCGGATGGTAGTCCTCCCCATCGTCCACTATTATTTTTTTTTCAATATTTCATCACTTTAGTCGACCTGATCGGTATAGTGGATGTAGTATCCTCGCCCATATTTTCAAACACTACACCATACACAGCTTTTAGAATTTCCAAGAAAAAAAATATATATGAAAAACAAAAATGGATAATAAAATCATGGGACAAATAATTGTGCTATCTCTCTTGCTATTGAAGAAATTGTAAAAGAGGAGAGAAAATTTTTGGCATTAACAAATATTTGAATGCCAATCTCTTTTATGTGTATATTTATATTCATATTTATTTATGCAAAAGCTATATAACCAGCTATATGCTTCTTATCCACTTGTATAAAGCTGTGACTACGATTAGAGGGTTGCTATCACGTGCACTGTGTTTGTAACGGTCAAAAAAAGGTGTTTGAAATTGAAGTCGAACTCAACCAATAGAAAGCATAGATTGTGGCGGGATGCATTTTGAACGTTTTCAATGGATAGGTAAAGTAAGTGCAGCAAAACAAGGGTAGTTACAAGCACTCAAACCCATAGTTAGCAAGTTGGAGAATAATAATAAATCGGTAAATCAAAATATTGGTGATAAATTAGTTTTATTTGAAAAATTTGGAGAGAAAAAACCGAGTCAAAAGTATGGATTGCTAAAAATTCAATATGTTAGAGATTGGTGAATTTTTTTGATTTGGCTCTAAAACCCAAAAAAATATTCAAATACATAAAGATGTCATTAGAGTCATACTTGATAAATATTTGTTTGAACTTTCAATAAATATAACCCAATGCTTACTCGATTGTCACGAGATAAAACATATGATAAATTGAGTATATATATATTCTCTAAAAGCTGAACAGGTTCTATTCAATCTTGAGAAATTATTTTTTTTTAAATGCTTCAATGGTGCAATTAGGAAATTTTTTGTTGAGGTTAATCTATGTGTTAAAAAGATTATATCCCAAAATTGTCCTAAAACTAATCCTAGGCGAGGTTTTACCTAAAGGAGTAAATGGATATTATACTCCCGATGGAGTAAAATATCTTCTGGCTAGATTTATTGCAAGCATATAATGAGACAACAACCATTAGCAAACAACAAAAATTGTAATTCAAGGTATAGGGCTATAGTTTGAAGAAAAAACCAAAATAGACCCTCAGTATATGATGGGTGTGGTTTACATAAGGTTGCAACCTTAAACAATCAGAAACAAGTGTACCACCAAAATTTATCATCATAGTTAATTTTGGTGTAAAAATTCTTAGAATGGCTTGGAATCTATTTTCACCTTTAACTATAGAATTTTAAACTTTAAAAAATGGTTCAAATCAAGTAGATCTATAAACAAATGAAAATCTTGAAATTGGATGGTCTAAAAAATATATTGCAAGATGCTTTATTTTTTAGACTTGAAATTTTTTTCTTTTTCATTTCCATAAATGTCAATATTGAGATGATTAATTAGAGGATTTTTCAACATCAAAACCACTTCTTTCAACGGATTATTGAGGTGCACCTTAATTCTATAGTTTAAGGTTGTAACATTATATAAACTTTTTCCGTATAGGAATGCAGTTAACTAAAACCAAAAAATACAAATGGAAAATAGTAGTCCATCCAAAGTGCTATGTTTTATAGGCTCGTTGAATAAAAACAGTTTGAAATGGTGAACATAATCAACTTCTGTATGCAAAAGGAAACCAATGAAATGCTTAAACAAATCAAATATTCAAATGAATTCCTAGATGCCTAATTCTTTAGTTGTTAGTGAATCAATTTCTTGCTCTTTATAGTATGGCTCTGTGTTTAGAGAACAAAGATTTTTCATTTTGTTACTCTAAATCTACCTATTACTTTGAGTTATTTGTTTATTTTGATGGATTTTTTTTTGAGAAATATATTGCCCACATTTTTTATTTTATGAATTTTTTAAAAATCAAGTTTCTTAAATTTTTTCAACATTTAATGCGCTTATCTCTAAAACCTAAATTCAAAAATATTAAATCCATGAAGAGATAAAGTTACAGGGAAGAGGTTTGTTTGAAAAGGTTTTTTTTAAAAAGATAAAATAGTCTATTAGAAAAAATGATTCTTTGAAGATCTTTTGAAATAGTAAAAATTTTTAACAAATTTCAAAACATCAAAGATTTTTTTAAAACATGCATATTTTAACTTATTAGCTGTGCTCAAACCATGCTAACATGGCAAGGGAAATTTTAAATTAGCGTGCTTTCTCTCTCTCACCCCCCCTTTTCGCCCTTCTCTCCATATTTCAAAATAGCATCACAAATCCGATGTGATGCTCCGTCCTCACGTTCCCTGTAAGCATATGGCATGATCTTGGCCACCCAACCATATTGAGAAAATAAACAATATAAATTTTTTTTTTATTGGGTTACGTTAGGGTGCTTTATAATTGAGTGAATCTCCAAATTTTATCATAACATATAATTTTGGTATAAATTTTTTTTAGGATTATCTGAAAATCTATTTTCATATCTAATTATAAAATTTTAAATTTCAAAAATGGCTAAAATCAAATATATCTATAAACATATGAAAATCTTGAAAATGGATAGTCTAGATAATATGTTGCAAGATGCACTATTTCTGGGACTCAAATTTTTATTTTTATTTATATTCATACATCTCGATATCAAGATAATCAATTAAAAGGTTTATCAACATTAAAATAACCTTTTCAAATAGATTTTTGAAGTGCATCTTTAATTTTATATTTGAGGATGACAACCTTGTGTACACTTTTTCCTTTAATAATTGTACTCAACAACGACACTTACTTATATATCCTTATTTTATACATAGAGCATTTTTTTAATAAAGGTATTTTTCGTCTATAAGAGGGGTATGACATCATTTGCATAAAGTGTGACATCTCACACATGGATCACACGAATGATATTTAATGCTCTATATATGTGACGTTACATTTTATATGGATGATGTTACATCCCTAACAAAAAATACCTTTATTAAAAAAAGGGATTGTTTACAACGAGACTATTTATCTTTAATATAAAGAGGTTACAATTGTTTACAACCAACCGATATGAAATCTAATAGCTTGGATGTGTCACAAAATTCGAAAAAACCTCTTTTAAACTTTGAGTTTAGTCAATAAATAAATACATCCACTCAATTTCACATCAAATGGTCAAGAGTACTTGTGACCATCTTGTATCAAAGATAAATAGTCTCATATACTTTTTCCGAAAAAATATTATATTACAAAATAAAAGTATCTAAAGTTTGTTTAGCATCAGCACACTACCATAGCCCATTTTTGTTTGTTATTTACGGTAACAAGGAAGCCAATATTACATTAACAAGAAAGGGCGTTAATCTCTAAATGTGCCAAAATTCTCCGGTACTTCAATAAAAACAAAACGGTGCGACACATTTATACGATTATTATTTCCAAAAAATTATATTTTCTAGTACATGTGATATAATTTTCTTTGCCCAATAGCTCCATTATATTTTGAGTCCCTTTATAATAGTTTATTATTTTTAGAAGAATTTAAAGAATGCAATTTATACGATTATTATTTATAAAAACTTATATTTTCTAGTACATGTGATATAATTTTGTTTGCCCAATAGCTCCATTATATTTTGAGCCCCTTTATAATAGTTTATTATTTTTAGAAGAATTTAAAGGATGCAATTTCATCGGGGGCTTTTTAAAAAAAAAGGAAAAAAAAAAAAGAAGTAAAACCTCACCTTGAAATCTTGATTGAAAAACACTTTGGAAATGAAAATTTGTAAGATGGTTCTAAAATATATTTCCACCACTATTTATGAAATTTGTAACTCAACTGATATAGATCTTATGGATACACTATATTTAGAGTTTAAAATTTAAAATATTTTTCATAACCATAATGTTCCAAGTTTGCAATGATTGATTTTTAAAGTTTTTCAACACCAAAAACTATAATTTTTGATGAGTTCTAAAGTGAGGCTTTATTTTTTAAAAAAGGTTTCTATACTTTCCCAACAGCATAGAAAATCTATGCTTCCCTTACCCCCCAACCGTCCAATTTTGATCAAGAGAGCCACTCACTATTTAATCTTAGATCCGACATCTCAAAGTATTTTATTTTTGGTTTTTTCTATACAAATTATAAAAATATAAAATTTGGTACGTACCATCTTTTGTTTTTTTTACACACTTATAAAAAATATTAAAAATAATTTTTCAATAAAATATAAAAATCCTAAATACCCTATGAAATTTTCAAGAGTATTTTGATCATTTAATTTTATTGAAAATGTTTTTTATATTCTTTACTAATGCAAGTTTAATAGACGATTGGACGTCCAAAATTTGGTGTCAAAATAATTTATAAAATACAAATTAAAAATAAAATAGTGTACATATGTGACATTGTGATTGGAATAATCTTAGCCCTCCATTCAAAATGGAGGGTTGGATAAGGGGAAGTATATAAGCTTTATGCCGTAGGGAAGCACGGAAAGCTTGCCCTTATTTTTTTCCATAAAACATTAGCCTTTTTTTCCATAAAACATTAGCCTTACTTTAATCTGTTCCTTTAGCAAATTATACAAGTTGAACTACTTAATATTTCACAACAGGTGCGAGTTAAAGAATTTAAAAACCCATCATGGTGTGTCAAGGGCCATTTGAAATTTGCTCAAAAAAAAGATGGATCATTTGAGAACAATATCAAAGGGGCTAGGTGAGATGGTAAATGTTCAACTCCTATGTATGATTTGATAATTCCCCTTTTATTCTTAATATACTAAGGAGCCGTCAAGTATCCACTCGTGTTGAAGTGTCGAAACATGTTGATACATGATGTCAAATATAAACCAGCACACGTACCTCTAAGCCGACACATGTCCACAAAGCAAAACTAAGAAAAATAAAAGACAATAAAACCTCCCCCACTTTTCAGATTTGAAAAAGCATGTAAGCAATTCTTTGTATAGGCATTTTCATTCATTTAGTAATGGTTGAAATCCAAGGATTCTTCTTTTTACACAATTGAGACTTATTTTCATCCCACATATTCTGAATTCCTCAAGGAAACACAGATAAGAGGGGGTTGAGGATTAAAGGTTCCACCATAATACAAAGCATCCGAGTGATACAAATGGCACATGTTTCCAAACCCCCAACCAAAATGGGTGGCAGCAAATTTTAGCTGCAATGTGTTGCTTTGTGTTAATAAAACCAAAAAATCGCCGAGGTGGTTAAGTATAGTGCTTGTTAGACAAATCATTCTGTGTAGTTAGTTGCGTCTCCTCTGGTAAAGTGAGTAGCCAACAAGGGAAGACATCAAAAAAGTCCACATCACCTAGAAAGACAAGCCACATATCAAACCATGAGATCGGAATAACATAAGCATCTACTGTTGAATAAATATGTCCGGTTTGAGCATCTAGGGTTAGTGGTTTTAGCTTTCAGGGTGAAACCCTGCAACACCATGGTGCTCAGTTCAAGGATTTATAATAGTGAGCTTTAGTCCCATTGGTAAACCTGGGGTTGCAATCCTTAAGTTTGCCCCAACATAGCAAGCTGACATACCCTCTGTTTTGCACCATCTTTCCAATGGGGCTACTGAACAAAGCAAACCTTGAACTGCAGACGTTTGGACTGTTTCTCTCTTTTTTCTTTTTTTCTTTTCTTACGTATCTAATTTATTAGCTGTGATTCTTAATCTAGTTTCTCATATGGTGAGTCAGATCCTCAAATCAGAATCTCAAAGTCCAGGCCCCAGGACTCAACGCGATATAGCAATTATAAATCATAGCTGAAGTCAAATTTCAAAATTTTCAGATAAGGTAGCTGGCCAAACTAAAAAGGTGAGAAAACAAGAGAAACTTACAGTGTTGAACATATGCCATCTCTCCAGTCTCTTCACCCGTAACTGCAGATCTTCGATTATACATTCCACTGGTAAAGCTTCCCTGCTTGGCGATGATTCCGATCCTGAGCTTCCCCCCTAAACGTCCACCAAAACAATCACAAACAAGGGACCAAGTAAATGTAGAAGACAATCACAGCTTATATTCAAAGGTCTGCACTCGACAGTAACAACAGGTTACATGGAAGAATCAACCCGTAAGCGCATGACAATCAATGAACTATTGAGAAAAACACACCATTGGGATGATGGACACTAATACAGACACTATGGACCCACCATAGCAGAAATATCATGATGTGGTGGACTCCACTCTCCATCACCGTCCTTTCATTACCGTCCTTTGTAATGAACTCCGGTCTTTCCATAGTCCATTGGATTATACTCTCTCATGCATTTGATAACTAGATTATCCTCTAGCTTTTCGTCATAAACACTAGCTGAATTCGTTTTTCATATGTGATAGCTGTGTCAAGAAATGTGACAACTGCAAGCCTTTCAATTTACTTTCACTGGGAACGTAACAATCCATTGATTCATGCAGAGACTGGTGAAGGCCCATGGTTAAACATATCATAAAGATGGAAGCATTCACGAATGCGTACTACAGCATGTAAGCCACAAATTTTGAGCTGTACATAGGTTTTGATCCTTTTCAGACCAAGGTGACTAAATAACCTTGGATTGAAAAAAGAGAAACAAAGTGACTGGGTTCATATGCAAAACCAAAAGTACCAGCAAAGTCCCCATACAAATGCCGTAAGCATCCAAGACAAAATAACACTTCTAAGCATATAACCATTTCTTAATTGTGGATATAAAAACATCCAGTACACCTACCCACACATTTCTGACTCATAAAAATGGTTCCATATCAAACCTGAAAGCTTTGATTCCATGATAGGAAGACCAGGTTCCAAACACGAAGGAACTCTCATGATCACGGGCACCAATTTGGTAAAACCACTGTAATAGGAACTCATCCTAAAAGAAATTCCAACACTCTTTTATCTTCTAAAACCATCACTTGCACTTATTAAAGATTGAGGCTCTGAGATCACATACTTCGTGCCATTAGACCATCAATCAAAAGTAGATAGATTGGTAACATTCAAATAAGCAAAACCCAGCAGCAAAGAAATCCAACGAAGGATCTGGATAAGCAAACAGCAGATAGTTGATCTAAAATATTCCGAGTGATAAGGGCACAACCATGGTGTAATAACTTTGGACAACAGGTCGAACATGTTACTTTGAATTCTAGCCTTCTTGCCCCCCTCGTAGCCTAAAAGAGCCCAATATAGATATATGAAAGCAATGCAGAAACAGAGAATACAGCTAATTTCTCAGGTCATGCATTTAGATTAAAAGAAAAACTAAATTGCAATTATCACAACATAAAACACCCCTCCAGAAAACCTCAACCTTATGTGCAGTGGAGTAAAATTGCAGGCAACAATATCCAACAAACCCAGGCTTGAGTAGAATAATTGGACACTCCATTTCTTGAACTATTTTGTTCCTACTTCTAACAATTATGTTTTAAGATACATAGGAACATGTAAAGTCCATCCATCTATTGACTATCCTTTTCGGAACCCACCCACCCAGACAACCAGATGGAAACTCAAACCCCACTTTTTCATTTTGAACCCCCCTACCACACAGTCATTTTGGGTGGGGGGTTCAACGCATTTAGGACAATTTACCCTTTCCCCTCTATCCCTTCTGACAAATTGCGCAATAAAAAGGTTTTTCAGGCCTACAATGGAATGATTGATGGACACCAGAAATCGAAATCAAGGTGCTCTAATCTAAGAAATTGAGTTCCCAAAGAAATATTTTGGCTGAGGTCATTATTTAGGTTCCTCTACGCCTCCCTGGTATGAGTATTGAACTTGCCTTTGTAAGATCAAATTCTTGCCACTTGTCATGAGATTGCTTAGTCTCCTAGAGGCCATAATCTTACAGTATGTGCCCCCCAGTTACATGATATGACTGTCATCTCACAGGTAGCAAGCTCATGACTTGATACGATCGTCTCAGGCACCAAGGTGGTGGACATAGTTTGAAATTGAAACATAGTTTGACTTGGAGTCATTTCTGCTTGAAATGCAGAAAACAGCAGTTCCATGGCAAGAGTTTAAGCCCAGGTCAATAACCATTTCCATATCAAAAAACACTAGATTCATAATCTCGAAATTTATGGATTATAAAGTGCATATGTTCGCAAGGTAACCTGCAAATGCACACTAAATTGCACATTGCCCCATCTGGTCACATATTGCAAGTAACGGGGAAAGAAAGCCTCTATCCCCCAAGCCAGGGGTCTTACTGACTATGGGAGGGAAGGATTGAATGACTATTAGGTTATCTGATGGGAGAGATGCATGGAAACGTGTGAAATAGGTAGAAGGGCCACTATAGAAGCTGTCGGCTGAGGGTTCAACAACTACACCAAAGTGGTCACATATTGCAATTAAGAGTAATGAAGCCTCAGCTTACATCGGGGCTGAAACATGTCTTTCTAGATCATTTCATCATTTTGGAGGATTGATTCTTTATTCTAAAATGACAAGGTCAGACTTGCTCTCATAGAGTTCAAAGACATATATGGATTTCCTCATACATGCTATGGTTTAAATGGATATAGCAGCCCCCTCTGTTCCGTATTAATTCTTTTACAACTTTGATATTTTGGTTCCACTCAACCAGGAACTTGTAGCATATTACAATCTTTCATAAACCAGTTTGGTATTCCTCACAAGCACAAGCCCCGTTTTTCCCAAACATGCAACAGGTAATATGTGACAGGATACTGTTATAGAATGCCCAAAAGGCATTTTACAACTTGCCATTTTCTGAATGACTTCATGTGCAGAAAAGTCCAGCACATGCAGCTGACTGATTAGATAAAGTCAAATCAATTAACATATTCCATCTGTAGTTGAATTAGCTAAATAACTTGTGTGTCCGCACAGTAAAACAAAAAAAAGAAGTTAATGAGTGTTTCAGTTAACAGCATGTATGAAGAAATAAACATTCTAATTTGCTTTGCTCATTTTATTTGATCAGTTAAAAAAATCTTCCAACTTCAAAAAAGTAATAAGACATACTTGAGATTGAATATACTCCACAAGTTCATGCAACCTCGCGGCCTGCTGACCATGAATTCCTGTGGGAGCTCTTCCAAAAGTTGGCGTACTGTCTAATATAATCTCCAAATAAGTCTGCAAGTCAATGTTAGAAATTCAAATTATCATCTTCAACTTGAGGACAACTTGTATAATTACATTCTTAAAAAAGTTAATTATCAATAAAACAAGGAAACCAAGATAGACACTGAAATGAATCAGTTACATGCTATGCTTCGCCAAAAAAATAGTCCACCCTTACCCACACAATTATTGCCACAAGCATTTCATGAGGAGAATAAAACATTTTAAAGAACCTATCAGGCTTAAAATATGTTAAATATCAAGTCATGAAATAAAATAGCTAACATGTTAATACAAACAATCATCATAAATAAACCGCACCATAAAAATGCTTACAGACATTGCTCTAAATCAAAACAAACACAAGTACAACACTGAGAGTGAGCAAAAGATAGAATGAGAGAGGAGGTGCATAAGGGTAGTTATGTGTAGCATGAAAGGATGGGAAAGGAAGAGAGACGTGACAATGGAATGTGCTGACTAGAATAATATATAACTAAAGAGAGTAGGTAAAAATGAATATCAAAAGGGAAGATAAGTCAGGACACAAAGTCCAGAAAACCATTGACCACATGTCCTCATGGGTAATTGAAACTACAAACAAGAAGAAACCTAAGTTTGAAACAGACAAGCAATTCCAGAGATGTACAATTAGCTGGAATGTCACATACATGATTGTCATATCAGAAGTACTAGTGAGGTGGTGGTGTTTCAAGGTAAAGATTTGGGCAAGGGACTCGCTGGGGTCCCAAGAGTCAGCAATTCCACTAGGCTGGGTCTGTAAGAGACTCGACCGAGTACTAAAAAGATTTAAACTAAAATCATGAAAACTGTTGAGACTCAGCTGGTTCCCATGGTTTTGGTTCGATACGCGAAAGCCTGCCGACTCCAAATGGGACTAACTGAGTTTTTTAATACTGGCATCTAGAGATACTGAAACACACACACTTGGAAGCAAGCAAAGGACAAGGCAGACAACAATAGCATTTAAATCTGAAAAATTGTGCACACATGCTGATGCACTCTCACCATCACAACATAGAATGCATGTGTTCATGGGTTCAATGAGCAGATTACATTTGCAACTGACAACAGTAACAAACATTTGCAACTGACAACAGTAACATTTTGCAAACCTTTGTGGTATATGAGCCATCCAGATTTAGCGTTAATCCTGCTGCAGCAACAGCTTCTTTACTTGGACCCTTGATTTGAAGATATGGAGTGGGAACATCTTGCAAATGATTCACCTCAATAAGAATCTGATGGAGGAAACATGTATTATCTATAAATCGATGCTTATGTCAGATCATTTGGACATTATTCAATATCTAAAATAAAATCAAGTGATTAGTAATAAACACAGCCAGTTTTTGTTTGGACCATGAAACAAACATGATACAAATATTCTGATTCACAGTAGAACGAATTAAGATGGAAAAATATAATGTAAATTACCAGAACCCAATAAGAAATGGAACAGAATTTATGGAATATCCGTGTTACAACTGCTGAAAATCCACTGTAAACTGTAAATGGATGTATAGATATGGAACTAGGGTAAAAAATATAGGCTGAACTACAAGGTATAAATATTGAAACCAAGTCAGATGCTGCAGAACTCCTTCGTAACAATGGCCCACTAGATGATGGTGTCCTTGGATGGTGGTCATTGAATGGGAAGGATCTTATGGAATCTATAGTTGGTGGCCACCTTCCAAGATATCTGGAAAGAAAGAAACAAGAGGTCATTCTACAGGCAGTTATTGGGATTGGTTACTACTTCCAAATGGATCAGGGACAGTAGAGATCAAGAACAATGTCAAGGTCGTCATGGCAAAGGGAGAGAGCTGGTATTAGTGTTTATATTGCCAAAAGCTATGACAAAACAATTTCAAAAATTTGACAGTATGAGTTCTCTGTCAAGTCTTCCAGAAGTATTCTCCAAGGGGAAGGTGTAGGAAATTCCAAGGACATCCCATAAGGCAAGCATATTCCCCAGCTTTCTAACCCTGTTTAAGTTGGCTATCATTCATGAGTTGCTAATAATGAAGGAACTCTAAATTACATGCTTCAGATCAAATGCTTCACGTGTAGGAAGGTTGAGCAGACAATAAAACATCTCCATATTCAAGAAAGGTTCGGAATTACATAGTACTTATGGTTTGCTAAGCAACAATACCAGTTTCATAGAGAGGACAATACCATACGAGAAATGCCCCTCGGCAATCTTGCATCTCATAACAAGTTCTTCTATTTGCTAGAGAGGCTAGTAAACACAAACTTCATGGAAGTTTATGGCCAAGCTCTGATGTTCCAAATTCTAAAAATAAATAACTGAAAAAACAATTCAAAACTGTGGATATTTCCTCTGAAACAGCAAACCATAAGTAAGGTCAACAAGGCATAAGAGGTCAAGTAAGTTGGACCATGAAACAAAATGCTCAAAAAGAGAAAAAGGACTAGACTATAATATGGAATGAATAAATAGAAATTTAAGGAACCTTATCATCTTGGTAAATCTGTGCAGATGCTTCAATATATGAGACTGCATGGTACCTGGATTTGTATAACAGACAAGGAAGACAAGCAGTTTCTCAAAATGAGTAGATCCATGATTGTTGAACTAGTACTAGCAATCTACATGCAATAGAAGAACATGCATCTTTAGTAATTCCCAAAAAGACTAATGTGAGCTGCCTAAGCCCAATGAGTAATTTAGACTTTTGTCTTTACCGTTCGTAAATGCATTGATCCCTATCATAATAAATAAAATGAGCCAAAAAGAAAAATGTCGATCACCATATATTCAAATGTGTCATCACATTCCACTGGCAGAAAGCTCGTTACATTTGAAAAAGTGAGAGTATAGTCCTTAAAACAGTTTATTTGGAGGGCCATTTTTTAGGAAGAAATATATGGAGCACTGTGAACCTTACAAATAATCTTTTTTGCTAGCACCTGCGATTATAAAGGCTGATCGAACATCTTTCAGATCCAACCCTCGCCCACCAAAAAATACATGCACAAAGGCAAACCATTTTCTACCTTGTAACATTATGTCTGCAGCTCCTCAATCACCTATAACAAGGAGTCTGACAATGAACTGTTTTTGTTTGATTTCTGCTATGTTACCACCTGGGCCAACGATAAGGTATCATCCATCCCTCCCTCTCCCGGCCATAAATCCTTTAACATTCAACCTCTGTCTACTCATATATCTCAATTCATTATGCACAGGCATTAGGAACAAAGTATTTACCAGTGTTAAAAAATTCGGCCGCCCAGCTGCCTAGGCAGCTACCTATGCCTAGGCAAAACCTAGGTGGGACACCTAGGCGGATTGCATCTAAGCACCCTCCTACGCGCTACAGTCAAGGTGGCTGCCTAGGCGCCGCCTCGATGCAGAATGCCGAGGGTGAAAAATGCCCTCGGCTATGGGCAAAGTAGTAATTTTTTCCCCTAAAAAGGGGAGAAAAGGGTTTTGGGGGGCATTCTAAACCCCCAAAACCAAATCTGTGCCATCTGGAGAGAAAAAAAACTCCCCAAAAACCTCTATTTTGTGATTTATCGAAAGATCGATAAGTTTTTGATTTTTTTGATTTCTTCTGAAATCAAAGGCAACACTTCGTGGTGGTTTTCAGAGCTTATAGTGGTCAATAGTGAGGACTTTTGGCGATTGAATAGACGAGGTTTGGGCAGACATCGTTTTCATTTTGATATTTTTAAAGCATTATTGCATCATGATATTTGAATAAGTTCTTTTTTTTGTTATAACATGTTATGTTTTGAATCATTTGATTTTCTTTCTTTTTTTAACTTTTTTTTCCTTTTATGATATATTTCCATGTTTGTAGTTGAAAGATGGATTTTTTTGTGATTAATTGATTATTAACTCGTATGGACGATGAAATTGATCCTATATAAAATTATTTTATGAATAATTGGTTCTTATTTTGTAGAATGTGTGATGTTTTGATATCCGATTAGTTTTGTTTTACCTTTTTGATAATTTTAAATATTTGTAGATGGAACATTTACCAATTTGGACTTATATTTTGTGAATAGTCAAACTTTGGATGAAATTGATATTTTGTGAATATTGGACATCCAAAACCAAATCTTATGGATATTAATTAATAAATAATAATTATTATAAGTGTTATATTATAACTTATATATTAAATTCTTATGTGAATAGTCCCCACTCGTCCCTGTACCTGGGAGCCTGCCTCCATTTTTTTGAACATTGTATTTACATATTCATATGGTACAGGTTACCTATACATCTTATTCAACTTCTTGTCCTCCAAGTTATATACATAACACTAGATGTAACAATGGAATCGTCCAAAGCTCATCCTTTGCAGCCAAAAACCATCTTCACATGGACGAAGGAAGAAACTCCGATGTGATAAAACAACCCAACATGGGGACCAATGCCTTGCCATGGGGAACCAATCCCTCACCACTACCAAATTCCTAATACCAGATAAACATAAAAAGATCCTTGAGTTATGCGATATTCACAAGGAATTCCTTGTCCCATCTGCCAGTGCCTGCAACTCTCCCAATTAAGTTACTGGGTAACCCTTCTATTCTCCTTCCTGTCACTACATGTGAACCAACTGCTCCATACTTAACAACCCTAAGACCCATACCCCTCAGGTTTGTCTATTAGGTCAAGATGTCAGTCGAATGCCATGTAAACCATCCAAACACTGATTCAAATTCCCAATGCATTCTCCATCATCTGGTCAATCTACACTAAGATGAGTAGTAGCTGGGAAATTCAAGAAGCACGAGTAACTTCATAGACCTGATTTGGATGGCCGAACAATCTGAACAAAAAAAAGGACTTTGTGTATGAATGAAGGAAAGATAGATGCTCTTCTACGGTCATGGTTTTTAGCACCATTCCCTCCTTAAACACTCTTTCCAATTTCAATACAAACGACTCTTTACACCTCCTTATATATACATTTGAATAAAAAATACATCAGTAAGGGACTGATGATATATAAGCCATCTAACCTGATTTACAACTCAAAAGAGGATAAAAAACACCTCAATGTAGCTCATACACATTTCCATTCATTTGACCAAGTGAAGCGTGTACAAATACAATACAGTCAATAATTTGAAAATTTAGCAACACTTTTCATTGATAATTGCATCAAACATTTTGGAATTACAAATTATGACTCAAATACAACCTTCCATTTTACAAGGAGTAAACAAATATGTGCAATACCGACATGAATCCTGGGAAAGCTAATTCTCACAAGAAATGTTTGGGATCACCTCCTCGAAACTTAACCACGCCCCACACTGCATCTCCACAACGATAGAACAAATGATCGGGTCTTTATAATTATCATTATAATTCTCCAACTTGGGAAGCAATTAAAAGGGAAACCATTCTACAATTAGTCACACTCATTGGGTCTGATTTTATGATCACAAAACAATCATAAAACAATCTTTGAAGAAGTAGGCCGCGCGTGGGAAAAACTAGGACAAATTGAGCTTATATTAGGCACTACGCATAACCATACAATTGGGTATGGTAATGCCTCATAAAATTGAACTTATGGCTTAGAGAGAGATGGTTTGTCTTGTTACAAATTGATGAAGATCAGTCATAATCAACAAAATAGAAGATGAATTTGAGCTCCATTAATCAAGAATTGAGCCATGGTTGAACCATAGGTTGTATGGGCAAAAGGCCAAGGAGAAAGATGTGGCAGGGCTACATGCTCAAGGCCATAGGGCATGGTTAGAGCTGTGAGCTACTCTCTCTCTCCCTAGGTGGGATGTGCAACTCTTTGGGTCTCTCTCTAATTTGGTGTAGTAACTTTGCAATTGAGTTGAGTAAGAAAATGGCAGGACAACACCCTAATTATAGGTTTTGTGGGAGAGTATATAGAAGGTTCCTTGGAGGACTAATTTGGACCCTTGATCTTGGAGATCCATGGGGTGAGAGGAGCTTTGATCCAAAATGTTCCAAGATATGCCATGTGGCACCCAAGTGGCCAAGGAGGTCCTGGCTGCCCAGCACCTAGGCAGTGGCGGTCCAAATTTCTAGGCAGCCGAGAAATAAAAAATGTAAGGGGAGCATTTTTGTGTTTTTTTCTTTTTTTTGTTTTCACTCTAAAATGTAAAAAAAGGGGGTTTATAAGATACGTAAAACCTCTCCCCCCCCTCCCCAAAAAAAAAAAAGAAAAAAAACAATTAGGAGAGAATTTCACCCTTGGGCAAGCACAGTCCCTAGGCATCCGCCCAGGGCTAAGCGTCGAGCGCCCACCAACAAGGTAAGGCTCTCTCTCTAAATCAACTACCTTGCACATGGGGTGCACATGGCATGAATGAGAGTGTGACAAGCGTCCTGCAAGTGGACTTTCTAATTTCCCATTAGCTTAGGTTATCAATCATAATATCAAATTCTATGCCCCTTTTAGAGGATAGGTGCAAATGGCATAAATGAGAGTATGACAAGTGTCGTGCAAGTGGGATTCTTAAATTTGCCAATAGCCCTAGGTTATCAATCATAATATCAACTCCTATGGCCCCTTCTAGAAGATCCACCATGCGACAAAATTCGAACACTTAAAAATAACCCCACTTATCTCAAGTAAGTGGGCGTCCAAATTGGCCCTTAAGTATACACCCCCTAGTGTTGATGTCATGATGATGTCAGCCACATGTAAAGCTAGCGTTCAACCTGCATGTTGCCTTTTAGAGGTCATGTGGGGCCCATTGGCCATTTAGGCCTCACATGATCATTAGGTCACATGTGCCCTGAATCTCTTGATATGTCATTTTCAAACAAATTTCCTAGCTCATTCCGAGCTTCAGTAAAATTCCACAAATCAAAAAATTACCAAAAATCATTTTTAAGTTTGTTTTATCATTTTGAATTGGCTTGGACTTTCAAAAAAATATCAGAGAGAAACTAGGTACCTTTAGGAACTGAAACTTGAATATATTGGGCCTCCACTCAGCTTAGCCCAAGACTTCTAAACCATTTGTTTAGATTGGCCCAACATAACCCATAACCTACAATCTTAAGCCGGGGCTCATGCTTGGTCCATCAAAGTCAATCAATAGATGATTAGATTCTAGGATAAGTGGATTGCAAATGCACCCCAAAGGATAAGTATACAGGTATCATAGATGCAGGGGTCCTTTCTCAAGCACATATGCACGTTCCCTATCCAATTGATCACCCAGAAAGGGCGGCTGCCAAAATGTGCCTATCATATGTACCTATTGTGTGGTTGGCAATTGTTGAGGATTTTGGCCCTTGTCCAATCAAGAAAAGTCCCGCAAAGGGCTACATTAAGTCCACAGAAAATCCATAGGAAGTCCACATATAGCCCATAGATAGTTCACAGAAGTACCAAAGGAAGTCCACAAATGCCCCAGCTATATCACAATCATAGGACCACACATGCTGACCTCAACTGAGGGATTACACTCTATCCTCATGGCAACAATCTGAACCATATGTATGCGACACCATTCCTGGGGTTTCCAGTACGCAAAGAACTAGCGAGTCACAAAGATCATACTTGGATCCACACTACTACTAGAGTTAAAATCTCATAAAGAGACACAGCGTCAACATAAATCCAACATTTTTTTTTTAGCAACAAGGGTTACAAAAATCTGTTACCATGATTTGATGAACAGATCAAGCAGGCCCTGTTTTTACTTCTAATAGATATAGAAGAAAACGGGCCTGTTCCAAAAATTTAGAATGCCCAAACAGGACCTTAATGGATGACTTTGGGAACCTTAAATCAGATTTTAAAGCATCGAACCAGTACTATCAATGGATTAAGATCAGATTTTAAAACATCAAACTGGTAATATCAACGGATTAATAGAATAGCAAAAGGATAACATAGGATATAAAAAGGAATAGTTCTTAGCAATGAATGTACAACGTACCCAAGGTTTAGGAGACCAGCCACCGTGCTAACACTAATATCAAAATCAACTTTAGGTTGCATAAGAAAGTTCCCTTCCCTGATTGGCTAAGATGAATAAGTTTAGAACAAAGAAGATCAGTTCAAGATCATGTGAAACAGCCACCTTGAGAAAAAGAACAGCTACTGACCTCTCGTATCAACAATGCAAATCTGCCTTCACACATTCTGACTCTTATGCACTCGTTTTCTGCTAGCAGGCCATTTGAAGGCAGCCTAGGAAGCCTCAAGTAAATATCAGTAAAATGTTGAACAGAACTGGTTATCTTCTCTGGATCAAGAACATTCATTAATTCTTGATATGACACCTGATATAGAGCAAAGGGCAGCATAAGTATTAATTAATGATTCAGTAACCATCAACTGTAGAACGCACACCCACTCCATTAAGATGTAGATACCTGCTTATTACTCTTCAAGACAAACAATGAACTTTCAGAGGAATACACTGGATCAAAATCATTTCGAATTTTAAGCTGCATAGGAGAGGTAGATGTGTGAATGAACAACCAAAATCATAGTTACCAGATACGCCACGCGAGAAACTGTAAAATACTACAGCTAAATGGACATAAATTGCTCTTTAGACCACAATATAAAAGGCAAGTGCTTATCGAGTGCAACATACAGTTTGATTAAAGGCGTGCACCACCAAAAAAAATGCTTAAAAGAATTTTGTCATTTTGAGAACTAACATGAGCATGAACAAGATGGGGTTCAATATGCTGCTGAAACATTGGGAAGACAGTCGTCATAATCTCATTTTGTGATATAGGACTTCCAACCCTGCTCTTGTCCCTATGAACTCTGGAAATAAGATGTGAATGCACACCCCCAACCTGTTAATGGACACATAAACTAGGCCAGTCATCAACTTCCTCTCCTGAAAGGAGAAAAAGTGATTCAAGAAAAGTTTAACAAAAATATGGACTTACAACAGCAATCCAGAAATCAAGAGATTTGCGGATGTCAGGATGCAAAGCATAGACACCTTCAAAAATAACCTGGGGACATAGGAGGGAAGAAGGAAATTAAGTATCATAAGTCAATTTGTGATGTCTCTGATAACAAGCTACAGTTCAAAAGCATAGGGCTATTTCAGGGAAATCATGGAATATAATCATCATTGAATATAACCAGATAATATTATGTTTAAACAAATGACTCGTTAGCTTAAATAAACAGATTCTCGACAAAGCACGCAAGCACTTTCCAGATGCTCATTCCCGATGCAAAAGCATTCAGAAGTTGTCTAACCATTATTGAAGAAAGCAAACCTTGGCCACAATCTACAATAGAAACCACAATCTTAATAAACTTCCAGCCTTCTTATTCACTTTTTCAAACATTCCAATAAGACAACATCAGCACTAACCAGAGTCTTCAACCATCTGCTACAAAGAAGTCATCACTACTCAATTGACCCTTCTCGCCCACCTAAAAGGAATCATTGTAACAGCACTCCACTTTGACCAATCAAGCAGCATTTTCTGACACAAACCTAGAACAGAACATTGACCTATGGAGAATATAAGAATCTTAGACCCTTCATTAAAACCAAGACCCCCACTGTCAAGGATGGCATATAGTGTCGGGGTTTGTGACCTTCAAAACACATGAGAGCATGTAAGTATAGTACATATAGTGAATTGTACACTTCAGTGGGAGTGTATGACTGGTTGACTGATTCAAGGTTAGGCGGCTGTGTGCCCGAGTCATGTCCAAAATCCTTTCCTTTGGGAATAGGAACTACCTCTAAGGGTTATGAAGGGTCATCCTTTGTTGAGGTCTGAGACATGCCTAAGAATAGTTTGCATGTAAGGAGAACTTTGTGGTCTCCAATCTGCAGTTGTAGGCTTGTAAGAACGAAAGCTATAAATCCTCAACAGACTTCCACACATCATATACAAGCAATCCTATATAGGGACATATACAAGTGCATAGAGAGAGTCCCCCCTTGCACTATATTGATACGTTCATTTTATTTGCCCTTGGGAGAAACCTATAATCCACATGTTTAAATCATGGTACTACTGTTTATTGACTAACTTTGACGGACCAATCATGAGCCCCTACACATGACTATGGGTCATGGGTCCTGTTAGGTTGGTTTGAGAAGAGAGTTGTGGATCATGGATCCTGGCATGGGTGGAGTGCCCTGACAGTGACTTATTTTTTTACCTATTGGTACAAATCCACTTCTAGAGGTATTTTTGTGTGCATTTTAATTTTTTTTAACAACCTCAAAAATATTGTTTTTGATCTTTATTTATGATTGTCGTTTTTTTATTAAAAAAATCATGAAAAACCTAGAAAGGGCAAACTTGATATTTTGCAATTTGGTAGGGGCCTGAGTTTTATGTGGAATCCATGTGGGGAAGCCAAGGGCCCAACTCCTACATGTGGGTAGGCCACATAAGGTGGGAAGTGGGGCCTAGAAGGGCCACACATCCCACACACAAAGAGCGACACCCCTAACTGAATTCAAAATATAATTTTATTATTTGAGGAGCCCTATTTGGATTATGATTCTTACTTGAACTAGGACTCCTAATTTGATCAGAACTCGTATTAAAATATTATTTGGTTAAGAAATCCTAATTGTATAAGGAGTCGTACCTGGATTCAGATTTCTACATGGACTAGGACTCCTAGTTTCATCACAACTTGTAATAAAATATTATTTGCTTAAAGAGTCCTAATTGTATTAGGAGTCCTATTTGGATTAGGATTCCTACTTGGATGAGGACTCCTATTTGATCAGAATCCAAATTAAAATAGAAGTCTATCTTGTCTAAAAGTGGATATGGGTCAAAAGATTCAGGAGAAAAGGTTCCTAAAATTCTCCCTAAATCATGATGGCTAATTTCAAAGATAGATGGCCCAGATTATTCCCCCATACCCAAAAAATTACTTCAATATTTTATAGATAATGTTAAATCCTAATCCAATCGGAACAACTAGGGCCCTTGAGACCTATATAAGGAGGATAACACCTCTCATTCTCTACACACTTTAGCCCTCTCTTTCTCCTCTCTGTCCACTCCATTTCTCTCTCTATAGGTGGCACGCTACTCGGTACGTACTCAAAAAACAATAAGAGAGAAGGCGGCACCCCCACCCTTAGACTAGGCTAGGGGATTCCTCATTGGCATTGCCCCAAGGTGACAAGGGTCTAAAAAACCCTTATTGACAGGCCCATAGATTTCGGATAAGGGTGTTCCAAAGGTGCCTCCCAATTCAGATTGGTGCATTCAACAGGATCTAAGGATCAAGTGCACCATCAGTCAGGTGCTCTGGTGCGGGGTATGCCAAGTTCCAAGGGGATAACTCTAGGCAATATCAGAGTTATACATGCAACTTGTGATATTTTCAAATGGAATAAATTACAAAATTTGACACAAATATATATGCATATGTGCATTTGGATAGCAAATATATAAAAAAAATCTAAGAATTTGCACCACAGGGTGCCCGAGGTTCTGGGCGCCCGCCTAGGCGCTGGGTGCCAAGCATGCCGCCTAGGGGCCACCTAGCATTTTTTGAAACCTTGCCAAAGAATGTGAATTCTAAGGGTGAAAGGGAGCATACTTACGTGGTTGTTAAGACCATGCTAGCTGATACTAACGAGGGATCCTGGGGTTACGACTCGGGGTCCACTGCCCACGAGTCTAACAACAAGGACAGTTTCAAAAATTTTAAGCTTGCAGCCCTAGGAGACCAATATATCTTTATGGGTAGAAACCAAAAGACATAAATACTTGGTATAGATAATTATGTCCTTCAATTTGAAAATAGAAAGAACATGGTCCTAAAGCAAACTCTTTATGCTCCAGACACGAGAAAGAGTTTGGTTTCAGTCTCTAGGTTAGCTAAGGCAAGATATTCACACTATTTTTACTAGCAATAAAGTAGAAGTTAAATTGGTAAGGAATTAGTTAGGAATGGTCTTCTTGTAGAAGGCTTCTTTACAATTGAAATCATAGTTATTGGGAACGAGAAAAGGAACGTGAGAAGTTCTGGGAACGCGAAGCGAGTCTAGCTCGAAGTTCCCAGGGTGGCGAAGCAAGCTTCGTACAGCAGCGAGTTCCATGAGTTCTAGGGAGCGCATTGCTATAAGGATGGGAGCAGGTTCCATACCAAAAGGGATCGCGTTGTATCGTTCTTATGATCGGGGTCTCTAGAGTTCACTATTTCTGTATATTGTAAACCAGGAGAGAGTTCCAATAGATAGCATGTTTAACTCTTTCCAAATCCACAGTTCCAAGGTATCAATGTCATAAAAAATCATGGCATTGAGATTTCCTTTGAATTTTTTAAGTCATTGGAGCATGATTTCATACCGAATTCAGCAAACAACAGTATTGGGGTTTATTGAAGCATGATTTTTTTTTTTTTTTTTTGAAGTGGTTAACTTTGTATTGATAAAATAAAATATTACATCAAGAAATAAAAAATGGCAACCCACAAGATGGGATCATCATTTCATACCAAATTCTGTGAAAAACCCTATTGTGATGCATTGGAGCATGATATCACACCAAATTAAGTAAACAACATTATCATGGTATACAGTGCACCACTACACCTTAATTATACAATACCCTTCTCTAAACTAGCACTCAATGTTGGGCAAGATTGACCTCGCTTCACAATAAATTTGCAATGCGGCTAACTTTTGAACCTCCTTCCAATCTTGTCCCTACTCTAGTTGCCTTTCTTTGGACACAAGTGTCGTTGCAAAATGTGTGCGTTGTAGAAAATTTGAGGAAAACCGAATACTGTATATGAATAAAATAAAATCTGTAGGTGTAGCTGGCTCCCATGGTATAAGACTCGGTTCCTGGTGTAATGGAATAGTGCTTCCGAATGATATTGAAGCCATGATCTTGGGGATGGGGATATGGATCACACTTTCTAGCAAAATTGTTCCCAAATAACGAGTTCTCATAACTCCGGGTACGAGATACAAATACACAGCCTCTGAAATCGAGATCCGGTCACTCGGGGGGCGGGATCGAGATTCCAAGCCAGAAGCGAACCTGTACATTGGCGATCCCGGTAACTATGGTTGAAATAAATAATATTATTTGTTATGTCTCATCTTAAGATGATGTTGATAACAAATATATATCTGGAACATGAGATTGGGGCACATAAATTATAAGAGAACGGAGAGATTAAAGAGCAAATGATAACTAGAAGACCTAAAAGGGGACTTAACTAAAGTATGTGAATCATATATTCAAGGAAAGCAAGCTATGAAATCCATTACGAAAGCTCAGAGAGCTACTGATAGTTTAGATGTTGTCCATGGTAATATTTTTGGACCTATGAATGTGGCCACTGAAGGCCGCAAGAGGTACTTCATCGCTTTTATAGATGACCACTTCCATTTTGGCCATGTTTATTTGATGAGTGAAAAAGCTGCTTGGGGCAGTGAGTATTCCTCACATATATTTAAGGAGCTTTGTACTGAGCATGATATCATACATCAATATATTACGTCATACACTCAACATAATGGGGCATCCGAGAGATAGAACAAGATCCTGTTGGATATGGTAAGGAGTATGATGGGACATGCTAAGCTCCCCTAGAGTTCTGGGGAAGGAAGTTTTAACGACCAATTATATTCTTAATTGGAATCACACGACAGCTGCCCCACTGACTCATGAGATTTTCATTGGCCGTGCTTCGTCTGTTGACCACCTGAAATTGTAGGGATGCTAAACCGATGTCCTGATATCGCATCAAAATCGGACAAAGTTGGATGAAAAACTATTACGATTGTCTTCATAAAATAACCTCATCATGGTAAGGGATACAGGTTCCATAACCCATACAAAAGGGCCATGCCACTTGGAAGCAAGCAGACTTCTATGACTGACATGAGTATGACCCAAGATACCGAACAACCTTGCCATAAGAAGTAACCGTATTAGAAGAAGACCCGATTTCTTCACCTTCCTAGGAGAGTATTATGAGCGGATTGAAGAAGAATCAATGCATGAACCTTGTTCCTATCAGGAAGCCTAACCAGGAGGATTATTGCATATATGTCAAGGTCAAGATGCTGAACCAGAAGTATTCCTCACCGATATTTAAGGAGCTTTGTACTGAGCATGGTATCATAAATTAATATACTATGTCATACACTCCTCAACATAATAGGTAGTCGAGAGACGAAAAAGGACCCTGATGGAAATGGTTAGGAGTATGATGGGACATGCTAAGCTCCCCTAGATTTACGGGGGGAGACAGTTTTAACGGCCGGTTATATTCTTAATTGAACTCGCTCGAAAGCTGCCCCATTGACTCATGAGATTTTCATTGGTCGTGCTTCATTGATTGACCACCTCAAAGTGTAGGGATGCTAAGCCAATGTCCTTCTACTGCACCAAAATAGGACATGTCCTTATACCGCACCAAAATAGGACAAAGTTGGATGCAAAACTATAAAGATTGTCTTCATAAGATAACATCATCATGGTAAGGGATACAGGTTCCATAACCCAAACACAAGGGTCATGCCATTCGCGAGCAAGCAGACTTCTATGAAATGATGACTGACATGAGTATGATCCACGATGCCAAACCACCTCGTCATAAGAAGTAAACATATTAGAAGAAGACCCAATTTCTTCACCTTCCTAGGAGAGTATTATGAGTGCATTGAAGAAGAATCATTGCATGAACCATGTTCCTATTAGGTAACCAAGAGGATTATTGCATATATGTCAAGGTCAATGGAAGTTATGTTGTGTTCATCTCCCTGTATATGAGGATGATATGCTAATTGCTAGTAGTTCAATTAATCTTGTTTGGAAACAAATCTTTCTTGTCACAACACTTTGATATAATGTTTGGGGCTAGAATCACCCTCATTCGTACAACCATAGCTAGCATTCCTATCTACTGCATGTCCCTTTTCCAAATCCCCATATTGGTTATTCATAAATTGGAAAAACTCATGCGTGATTTCTCTGGTCAGGGGTAGATGAAACCAGGAAAATTCATCTAGTAGCTTTGAATAAAGTCTGCAACTCGAATATTTTCGGGGGTCTAGGAATTAAGAACCTCAGAATCATGAACCGAGCCCTTTTGGGTAAATGGTGGTGGAAATTTTCTTCCCCTCGCCCCTACTCTGAAAAGAAGTTGTTCAAGCCAAATATGGAATGAATGGGGTCGATTGGCTGCTTCGATCCCCCATGCACAGATCCTCAAGTGCTTGGAAAGCATTTCATCCTCTAAATTAGACTTCACCAACATAACTAGATTCAACCTGGGTAATGGCCTAAGAATTAAATTTTGGACTGATACCTGATTTGGATCCTCACCTCTTGCTCAAACCTACCCCTCCCTGTTCCCATTAGCTCGAGGCGTGATCGTAGTCTAGACTCCATTCTTTAGAAGTGATCTTAACGATCAAGAAGCCAACAACCTCCTCTCTATGCTACAATCTCTAGGAAATTGCTTTCATTGATTTGGTCCCCTTCCCCCTCGGGTGAATTCTCGGTGGCTCCTTCTACAAGGCTCTTCTATCCACAACCCAGATCCCAAACCCTTAATTAATCTCTCCTGGTCTCTACCCATACCCCACAAAGTCCAAGCATTTATATAGGTGCTACTACAGGGCAGAATCCTTACCTTGGACCAACTCCAAAAAAGGGGATTTGCCTTCCCTAACCGATGCATCCTCTGTGTCCAAGAAGAGGAGACTATCCCCCATTTTTTCCTCCACTGTGAAGTGGCTCAATGACTTGGGACCTCTCTTCTCAAGCTGTTTGGCCTTCAATGGGTCACCCCAGGTAACCTGACTCAGTTTTTCCAAATATATTTTGCACCACCTTTTTCCCAAAAGGGTAGGAAGTTATGGCATCTTGATGTAGCAGGTCTCTTTTGGAGTCTGTGGTTAGAAAGAAATTCCAGAACCTTCAGAAGCATACAAAAATCTATAGCAACTGTTTCTGATTCCCTAACTACAGTTATAGCTTTCTGGGCCAAGTCCATTCCCATATTTGCTGCCCTCCCTATTTCTCACCTCCTAAATAACTGGGATAGCCTTTTACGCCTCTCACCCCAAATAAAAATACTGAAACCTCACTGGTCTCCTCCCCGAACTGGATTTCTCAAACTCGATATGGATGGTTCCTCTGTAGGTAACCCTGGCCCTTCGGGCATTGGAGGAATCTTGTCGGACCATTCATCTACCATTGGGACCTTCTCAGAGTTTATAGGACACCACGACTCGACCTATGAGGAGGCTAAGGCCCACAAGGCATTCAAGTGCAATCAGATTCTCTCAACATCATTAGTTGGGTTACACAACAGTGATTACGTCCATGGAGATTTTCTTTCATTTTTTTTAAGGAAAATTACATACATATTAGTCATACTTTGCGTTATTACGGATGTACCAAATAGTTTGTCATTACATGTCCGTTTTTTACCTTTTGTAACGCAATTTTTTTAAAAAAAAGACTTTACCCTTTTTTGGATGTTGAATAACCGAATTGGAGGGTTTTTCAGATGTTCAACATCCAAAAATAGGCCGAAAGTTTAATGTTCACATTCCCATTTTCGGGTGTTGAACATCCGAATTGAAGGGTTTTTCAGATGTTCAACATCCGAAAATATGACTTCGAATTTCCAGAAACTCTCTAGAATTTCGTAGTCATTTTGGACAATGAACATTCGAAATATGACATTTTCGAAAACATCCGAAAATGTGATATTTTCAGACGTCCAACATCCGAAACCATTTTCACAAGGAATACAATGTATCGACATAACCCTTCAATTCGGATGTTCAACACCCGAAAATGGGAATGTGAACGTTAAACTTTCGGCCCATTTTCAGATGTTGAACATCAGAAAAATCCTCCAATTTATTTGTTCAACATCCGAAAAAAGGTAAAGTCGTCTTTTTAAAAAAAATGTGTTATAAAAGGTAAAAAACTGACATACATGTAATAACGGAAACTATTTGGTAAATCTGTAATAACGCAAAGTATAACGGATATTTATGTAATTTTTCTATTTTTTATTTATGTAATTCCCTTCCTCAGGTGTCCTTTACCCACATATACAGAGAGGCTAACGTGGAGGCAGACAGACTGGCTAGGGAGGGAGCAATCCTTGGCTTGTAAACATTATGTGATTTCTCAGGGAAAGCAAGGAAAAGGAGTGAAAAAGAAAAAAGAAAAAAAAAAAGAGGAAAGAAAAGGAAAGGAAAAAAAAAGAAAAAAAAAAAAAACAGGACATGGTTGTTTTTGCAAGCCAATATTCCTGGAACCCATTTAGTATTTTCATTAGCTACCTTTCTTCTCTTCTTTACACTCACCCTCTAAACCCATATCTACCATCTCCTAAGGGACCTTTTTTTAACCTCGGTAAACTCACCATCAGGTTTTCTCGCTCTGCCACATCTTTTCCATTGTTCTTTTCATATCTCCCCCCATACACTTTTCTCTCTCAATCCTCGTCCCATGTCCACCACTCTAGCGGATGTCATCACTCATTGCAGTAGCTTTGACTGCTGAATCACAAAGAAGGAACATTAAGTTTGCTACAAAAATTCCATTTCCGTTCCATCAGGAGATCAAGATCCTAGATCGGCCTCGACAACAAAGGTGTGCAATTATGTGACTTAACTCCCCACCTTATCTCCCCCCTTTCTCTATCTCTTTCTCTTCTCCTTTTGTTTCCTCTTATACTTTCTCACCTAGCCTCACCTCTCTCTCTCTCTCTGTCTCTCTCGCTCTTTTGCATCCACACCTTTTTTCCTCTCTTATCCCCCCATCTCCTCTTTCTCTTTCTTTTCAACATTCACATTCTCTTTCTCTATAATCCCCCCATCTTACCTATCCTAATATACAATCATATCCTTTCTCCCTTCTAGCCTTTATAAGCTTCCCCCACCCTCTCTATCTTTGTGCTTCCTCCACTCATACTCTCATAACTTCTATCCCTTACCGGCCCCCACAAAAAAAAAATATAGAGTACGAGAATTACCAAAAGAAATCTTCAATCCCATTGTCTCTACAACTTCCCTTTGGTCCACCCACCGAACAGCATGTAGCCTCTGGAGCTAGCCTTTTGAAGTTGTTGTACTCATCGAAGACAGTACTGCCTAAGCCTTAATTTCTTGAAGACCCTCTCGCCTCTCTACTGAAGACCCTTTGCTTAGCAGCAGCTATTCCATGGCTGCCAAGTCCTTCACGGAAGTTTTCTCTCCTCAGGGAAGGCCACTACAGTCTTTTCCATAATCAGCCAACCTCTCGTAATAGCAGTGCCTATAGAAGATAGTCCTGCCCAAGTTTTTATCTTCTGAAGTTGGGATTGTAATAGAAAGCCCTCGCTGGAGGGTCACTTTTACCTCTGCTGACCTCTGCCAAGCTGCATACATGGCTTGACCCCTCAGGGGAGCTAGCTACCTCCAAACTTGTCTCTTGAGTTACCGGCGCACAACCGGCCCACAGTGCTACTCTAACCGCAACCAAAGTCAGCCTGCCTCCTGATGTACCAGCCCACGTAGCAGAAAGTGCAACAGATCCACAGTGGTTATCTGCTTGCTCATCAACCAAAACCCCACTGAGGATGTCCGACAGTCTACCAACAGTGTTTTACCTTTTATTGCTTTTTGCCGCATTTAAATTGTCCTCCTTGTCTCCCTCGATTCCTTTTTCTTTTTTTCTTCTTCTTCCCTCTAGTTTGTTCTCTGAGCACCTAACTTGTAGGTTGTCGTCTTCTTTCGCTCTACTTATGTAATTTTCTAATGGAAGATGCTAGGATGAGCCCACTAGCTCACAGAAAAACATGAGCCGAACGGCTCAGATTGAATCTGGGCCGATCTAACGATCACGGATGTCAGATAGTGTTTGAATTTTAATTTTTTTTTCTACAAATCCAAATCATTTGAAATTTTGAACGTGTGTACATCAAAAATAGGTGAATCTTCTAAAAATATCAAAAAAATATTTTACATGAAAAAATTGATCAAAATACCCCCCAAAAGTTTTGGGGGCATTTTGGTCTAAAACATTTCGCGAATTATTTTTTTTTATATTTCTATTAAGTGCGACTTGATGAGAAGAACACACGTCCAAAATTTCAAGTGATTTGGATTTGTAGAATAATAATTAAAATTCAAACACTACCAAACATCCGTGTTTGTCAAATCGGCCCAGATTCAATTTGGGCCGTTGGGCTTATACTATTCCATGTGCTAGTGGGCTCACCCAAGCTTTTTCCTTTTCTAATATTTAATACAAGTTAACCTTTCTTCAAAAAACACTTTGATATGAAAGATCTTGAAGATGCTTCATATATTCTGGGGATCAAGATAACAAGAAATAAAAGATATAGAATCATTCAGCTATCTCAAGGGACATACAGCAAGAAAATATTATAAAGATTGGAAATGGGTAATTGTAGGCCCATACTGACCCCATTGATAAGAAGACCAAGTTAAGCCTAGTCATGTGTTCTACAAGTATAAAAGAAAAGGGGCCATACAGAGAATGCCATAAATAAGGGCAGTGGGGTCGCTGATGTATGTTATGCTGGGGATGAGAATGGAAAATCACTTTTCCATGAGCATGATTAGCAAGTTCTAGAGTAATCCAGACATGGAGCACTAGACGGCAATACTACGACATTTGAAGGGAATTGTTAATCTCACACTTACTTATGAAGGAAGCTCTAATATTCAGATACAGGGATATCCAGATGCATACTACCAAGGGGATCCAGATGAAATGAAATCCACATCAAGGTATATCTTCACACTTGCCAGTGGAGTTGTTTCCAAGTGCTCAAGGAAACCAGATATCCTTGCACTATCGACAATGGACTAGATTATGTGGCTTGTTGTCTCCCAGCAAAAGAAGCCATCTAGAAAAGAAGCTACTGAATCAGCTCATATTTGATCCAATAAAGTGCCCATGTGTGGCAATTTTCTACAACAACCAAGCAACAATTTGTGTGGCTAAAGAGCCACGATTTCACAAGAAATCCAAGTGCATAAAAGTGTACCACTGCCACATTCGCAACGAGATCCAAGTAGGAAATATTGAGGTTGCTTTTCTCCCGACAAAGGCTATATTAGCAGATCCTTTGACTTAAGGATAAGTGGAAAATGTGTTTGCCAAACAAGTACATAGGATGGGCTTGAGAGAAAGGCAGCAGAAGTGATTATACAGCCTCCAAAGGCCAAGTGGGAGATGTTGGGGTTTGTAGCTTCTAAAATCCATGAGAGCATATAAATATAATAAATATAGTTAATTGTACACTTCAGTACGAGTGTATGATTGGTTGGCTGACCTAGGGGTAGGTGGTTTGTGCCCGAGTCCTGTCCAAAATCCTTTCCCTTGGGCATAAGCACTACTGTTGAGGGTTTCTAGAGGGTTATCCCTTGTTGAGGTTTGAGAGATTCCTAAGGATGGTTTGCAAGCTAGGAGAACTTCGTGGTCTACTATGTACGATTGTAGGCCTGTGAGAGCGAGAACTATAAATCCTCAACAAACTTCCACACAGCATGTACATATGACAACTGAATTCTGAGAAGCAACTCTATAGGGACATATACATGTGCATGAAGAGAATCCCCCTTGCACTATACTGATATGTGCATCTGACTTGCCCTTGGAGGGAAACCTGTAAACCATATATTTATATCGCGGTTCCACTTTTTATTGACAGTTGTACATGACTATGGGTCATGGATCCTGGTGGTTGATTTGAGAAGAGAGTTGTGGATCATGGATCCTGGCATGAGCAGAGTGCCACGACACTGATTTATTTTTTACCTATTGGTACACTTCTAGAGGTATTTTTGTGTGCATTTTAAATTTTATAAGAACCTCAAAAAATATTGTTTTTCAACTATATTTATGATTACGTGATTTTTTAGAAAAATTTTAAAATTTTATTTTATGTGAACCACATAGGGTGGGAAGTGGGGCCCAGAAGGGCCACATGTCCCACACATAAAGAGGGATGCCCGAAATTGAATTTAAAATATTATTTTATTATTTGAGGCATCCCAATAATCTTAGGTGTCCTATTTGCATTAGGATTCCCACTTGGACTAAGACTCCTAGTTTGATTAGAATCATATTAAAATATTATTTGTTTAAAGAGTCTTAATTGTATTAGGAGTCCTACTTAGATTAGGCTTCTTACGTAGACTAGGACTCCTAGTTTGAGTAATAAAATACTACTTCTTTAAAGAATCCTAATTGTAATCAGGAGTCTTATTTAGATTAGAATTCCTACTTGGAAGAGGACTCCTACTTTGATCAGAATTCAAATTAAAATGGAAGTCTATCTTATCTAGAAGTGAATAGGGGTCACAAGATTCAGGGCATAAGGTTTCTAAAATTCCCAATTTTATTTATTTTGTTGCTCCTGATTACTAATTGTTTCCTAAGTCATAAAATCAGTGTTTTAAAAAGCGGACTGCCCAATGCCTGGCGCCCGCCCATGCAGTCCAGAAGGCTTGGGTGCATCGCCCATCCCTAGGCAGCTAAGCGCCCGGGAACCCACCTAGGCGCCTGCCTAAACCCGCCTAGGCGCCCGCCCGGGCGGTCGCCCAGGGCCTACGCCCAGCCTAGGGTCGGAAATGCGACTTCTTGAGGGTATTTTTGAGTCATTTTTTTAATACTAAAAGGGTAAAATTATGGGTTTTAGGTTCATTTGAAGCCTAAAACCCATTAGAGGCTATTTTAGAAAGAGAAAACCCCAAAAAAAAACAAAAAAATACCACTGGGCCGCCCAGGTTCCGGGCGCCAGCCTAGGCGTTGGGCGGCTTGGACCCCCCCAGACCGCCTAGGAGCTGCCTAGCGCTTTTTGAAACACTACATAAAATTCAAGTTGATTTTTAAATAAAGGTTTTTTTGGCGGCAAGATTTAACGATCATAGACTGCAATACGTTTATTTCTGCATTATATTGTGGCAACTGTAAATAGAAATTCCAGCTATTAATAAAGAAACAAAAGAAAATTTTTGAATTTATGCTCTGGAATTCTACACAATCGTACCTTTCATATAGATTAATGTACTATCAATGCATAAGAATAACCTGGATAACAGGAAAGGTTGCATATATAATCTGCATAACAATAACTTATTCACCAAGAAAACACTGCAGTAGCCATGAATTGCATGAACCTCACGAAAGGACCATCAACTGAATAGCTAACAATTTCATTTGTGAGAACACCAAAACCTGCACTTCTTTAAGAAAAGCTTCATTTCATCCCCATTGGATCATCAAGCACCCATTATAGGCACCATAATGCACAAAAACGACAATAATCATTTTTTTTTAATCTTTTACCTTCTATAGTTCAAGAAGTTGTGATTGACGTCCAAGTTCCCACTAAAATTTTATGAGAAATTTAGTGCAAAACATAGACAAAAGAAACACAACAACACAATATCTCCTAGTGACTGAAATACAGAAACGTACCACACCACAATCCTCAGAAACTTCAAGGTTTCGGAAACCACTCCGTGTGCAGTTTTCAAAATCAAATGAGGGAACTTTTGTACTGCGACGATTTCTTATATCATCAATATTCTGCAAAAGAGATCCCCAGAATTAACAATATAACCAGGAAAGGGCTTTTTAAACTTTAAAACAATAGCATTAACAGGAAATAGTAAGCTGTCAATTCAGAACACTTTATCACAACTAAAGAAAGAGCAAAGATTATTTTATACCCTGCCCCAAGGCTACCTTCAAAAGCAAGGCTAAATCTAGAGAGCTGAAGTCATCGTATTTCAAGTCCCTCATGTGTTCTGATTTATAGTAGCTTTCGAGAGAAATGACTTCACAACCAACAAAATTTGCCATTTTATGAGCCATACTGGTTTTTCCTGATCCACTTGGACCTCCTGCAATCAGAAAGAAATGTAAACAGTATAGCGATCAACCAAAAAGCATTTACAGATTTCTGTATGCAAACACACACACATTGAAATAACTAGAAGTTTTTATTTCACATTTACTCAGGACATTCATTCCATTCCAAAAAACGTACAATATAGAAGAATTTAGAGCAAAGTCCAGGGGAGAATATAGAACAAGGTGATATAATGTGCAAGTTGAAATACCAAACATACATTCTTTGCATGTGAATCACATTAATGAGATAGAATAGGCTGTGATATTATTTTATATATCCAAACAAAAGATAACAGCATACTACATTATAACAAAGATATGTGATATATGCATGTAAGTTATCACACGTATCAGTAGCGATGTGTTGCACAGAATAATCGTATTCATAACCAAGATTTTGAGAAATGTTAGGTCATATCCCTGCCCCCTAACCATGACCAAAACCATATCCATATTTTGGCATCTTAGATTCTTAGTTAGCTGCTTAGTGACTCACAGTCTTTGCGGATTAGATTTATTGACATTTGACATTATAGATTTTAGAATGATGTTGGTCATTCATTTGCTTTTCATGTTTATAAGTTTATATGAACACAATTTGATATTTACAATTTGCAGAAAAGTATTTCTTGTGGGACAATGAGCAAATATATCCTGTATATCAGGTACCTCAGAAAATGGAGTAGCCTAAAAGTGATCCAAAAGGTAAGGAAGCTAAAAAAGACATGAAGTATCAAATAGAAAGTTGATAACCATCAAAGCTCCCACGACGGCAATCACTTCTTTCTGGAAGCTTACTCATAGGTTTTCTCGAAAAAAAGGCCAAGAGCCCGAAGCGAGTCACTAGAAGCGAGCTGGAACAACAATCAATTAATTTCAAACTATAGTCGAACAAGAAGTCTCTATCCCAAATAACGACATTCAGTCTCATCAATTCGTATGCAAGAAAAGAAGACAATTGTCTGACCTTCATTGAATATATAAAAGAAAAAAAATGAATGGATAAACCTTTAGTTGCAAACAGACATAAAACAACACATGTAAACACCCATTCAAATTAAAAAGGAACATTACAAATTGATATCTGCTCAAATTTCGTTCAGATAAAACCAAGGTAAAATAAAAATATGTGATAATAACAAAAGAATATTTCGTACCAATTCCCACAATAATTGGAAGCCCCTTCGCCTCTAAAAGTGCCTGCATCAAGGAAAACAAAAGGTAAACATGAAAACCTGAGAAAAATCTCTGAAGCATAGATCTTCAAAACATTCTAGTAGCATTTGCCTTCTATGAATATAGCCATAATGAGACCTGGATAGCTTGAATAGCAAGATGTAGGCCTCTACCCAAGTCATATGAATCTGGCATTGGAGCTAATTGAATGGCATACCTTGAAGCAGAAGATTCTGCAACAGCTTTAAGAGAGGACCGTAAGTAAGATAAGTTGAGCATGAGAGAAAAGCAATTGACCTAAAATTTTACTTCATGTAAAACTCAATAGAAAAAATTTAAAACATTCATGTGATAAGTCACAACCTGTGCCATGTGCCTGCAACATACCTTGGGAGATGAAATGCCACCTCATGGGGGCTACTACAGGCTCCATTTCAGATTTTGTTGGAGACCGAGTCCAAGGCTCGACCAGTTCAGAAATCTTTTGAGTCTGAAATGAAGTCACACGAATTGGCTTAGGGACAATAATGCCCCTTTCACGAGGATCCCCTGCTGAAGATGTAGTGGACAATGGGGGAGGCGTACAAAGACGTGGCACACCTTCAAGTAATGAACCAGATAAGCACCTCATATATGCAGGATTGAGCAAGCATCATGTACAAGAACACCTAGAAAAGTATAATGACTGCAAACAAAATGCCCTGAGAAATACCTTTATGTTCTAGAATCATTTCCAGATATGACTTTGTAATCCATGGACCCTTCACACCCAATGTGGAAGCTTCAACTCCAATCACCTATATAGAAGCTTTTCAACCTTAATTGTTATCAGACAGGGAGAAAAGGCATAGAGAAATAGTTCAGAATCATGGAACAATGACATGTTACACTCTGCATGAAATAAATGAAGGGATACACCTATATCCAGTATCAAAGCAAATGATATAATGGATACATAACAAGGCACCCAAAAACTGTCCCTTTTTTTGGGGGAAAAAAGAATTTCTGTTATTGAATAATCAGATGTCCTAATCAGTGCAGGAAAAAATAACAAACATCACAATGCTTCCACAAACATCTAAAAGGCATGTACCTTCCTATCAGTTCCCTTCAACACCAAAAACTTCTCACCAAGAATGTCAATGCTCTCAAGCGATATGGAAACTTTGCCAGTATTTATTGTAGTGGATGCACGCTTGAAACTGACCACAACAGTATAACCCAGAGCAAGCAATCCACCTAGAGTCATCCGTCCAACCTATAACAGGAAAGTTCAATCAAGAAAAGAATGTAGAAGAAAAGCAGAGAGCGCTTAGAAAGTAAAGGCATGTCAAATTAAAAATGATACATAAATGAACAAATAGAGAAGTAAAAAGTATTTAAGATAAACACAAGCAATAGAGTGGATATCAGTTTCCATAAGTTCAGATGAATGAGTCAGGGTCAGAAAATCATGGATAGAAGGCCGGCGGATATACAAAATGTATAGCAGCAAATTTTCTAGAAGAAGATCACATCTAAAAAAAAAGTAATGAGGTGACCATGACACAAGAACCAACCCTATTGATCTCCCGACATATCATATCTAACCAGGAGGATTTGTTGAGTGGACAGATAATTCCCCATGAAAATTTTGGGGACAACAAAAAATTGGCATAAACCAATCTAGGATGATCGTATCTGTATGAAAAATCAATATATGAATGCAGAAATTTACAATGAAACCATAATTTCCACAGATGCTTTAATAATGACGCTTGGTCAAGAGTTGCAGCATTCCAAATGATGCAATTCTTCTAGTTATAAAGAAATATAGTTGTATGTAACTAGACCAACATATCTTATGTGAATATGTGAAAAAGAACATCACTCTAGGTTCTAAGAACAGATAATTTTGACTTCAAAGAAGATATGTCCCTAATATAGACACACATATTGTGTACTCTAGTAGAAAACTTCCCAGTATATGATGTGTGTCGGTTATCTTTCCATCAAAAAAGCCCCAGAAATTTAACATCTATTGCAACTCATCACAGAAGTTGGTTCACTAACTTCAAAAGACCCTCAAGCAATACAGAAAAATGACCTCAAACTTAACTGGACAACCATACCAAACTAATGCACCGCACTCATCTATGTACTAGTTTAACAAACATAAATATTTCACGAGCAATTAAAAGATTCGACACACCTCAAACTCAGCTTTTGGCCGGATAATGTAGCTCTTATCAACAATCCTCTGATCCCCTAGTGACAGAAAATATCTGATACCAGACTGCCTAACCTTTATCCAATCATTGATCTTCGCTGCCTCATGTGCAGATGGTGGTCTAAGGTACATTTCAATGAAACTGATGAAAAAGTAATGTCAGTCTTCAGAGAAAAAAATTAGGCAAATACAATGAGTAGAAAGAGCAATCGAAAAAAAATAAAAATAACAGAGATTTTACACTAGTCACCAAGGCACTTACTTCTCATTGTGCGATTCCATTGTATGAAAAGGTAAAGCTGCAAGTGCATTTGGAGACTGTACTTAAGAAAGCAATGTAAGTCAATTACAGATAGAAGCTCAGAGCATAAATATAGAAAAAAGTGCATATGGATATCAAATGAAAAGAGAAGGCAATAAAAAAATCGAAAGACCAAACTTTCCAAAAGAATCCTTGATGAAAAAGCTTTGAGCCAAAAAAATAAAAATTATCTATTCATCAAAATGAATATAAAGCATAGAGTGAACAATTTACAAAGAAAATCCCATAGACATAAGGAACAAAGCTACCGGAAAATTAAGGGTCCTCAGGGACTCATGATGCTTTTAAAATTATTAAATGAAAGAATTTATATAGTACAGTCACAATGGTATGTGGCGATCACATAAAACTCCGCATGCACAGATCCACTTCGCCTACCCAACTCTAATTCTATGTGCAATATCTTATTTAATCTCTCTATTCTCCTAGATCATTACCCCTAGATATTGGAAACAAGCCCTTTTAAGTATTTCTTGATCATTAATCTTGACTATTTCCTCATTTCTACTCCTATTATTACTAAACTTGCATTCCATAGATTTTGTCTTAGTCCAGCTAATTTTAAAGCCTTTAGATTTTAAAACATCCCTCCAAAAGTAAAACTTTGTGTTTACACCGCCTCTAGTCTCATTGATCAAAACTATGTCATCTGCGAAAAACACACACTACAATACCTTATCTTGTAGGTGTCTGGTTAACTCATCCATAACCAAAATAAAGATAAACAAGCTCAGCGCTAACCCCTGATGTAGGCTAATTGTCACTAAAGACTCGTATGTCTCCACTAGTTGTTCGCACACTCGTTAGCGCTCCCTCGTACATATCTCGCTATGTCGATATAGCCCTTGGGGACCCTTTCTTTTCCAATCCAACCCATATTAAATCTCAAGGTACACTATTGCATGCTCTCTCAGAATCAATAGAGACCGTGTAGAGGTCTTTTCCCTTCACCTTAAACTTCTCAACCGGTTGCCTAAGTAGGAAAACGGTTTCGATAGTTGACCTCCTTGACATAAAACCGATCTGATTTTCTGATATACTTGTTTCACGCCTTAGTCGTTGCTCAACCACTTTCTCCCACAGCTTCATAGTGTGGCTCATAAGTATGACCCCTCAATAGTTCGTATAATTCTGTATGTCTTTTTATTCTTGTAAATAGGTATTATATTACTTTTTCTCCATTCGTTTGGCTTTTTCTCTGTTCTCTACACCTTGTTGAACAACTTGGTAAGCCAGCATATGTCAATCTCCACATGCATTTCTAAACCTCTATCGAGATACCATTTGGTCCTAAAGCCTTTCCAATCTTCATCTTTCTCGAAGCTTCTTCACTTTAGATATATTAATACTGCAAATGTATCTATGACCTCCGCCCTCATTTATGTCAAAGGTTCCTCCTAACATTGTGTTCCCATAGTGTTTGTTATTTAACAATTTTTGCGAATAATTTCTGCACCATGTATGGAAAGCAAAAATGTAACCACAAAACACATTCTATAAGCTCTTTGTGGACTGATATGGTGCAGAAAGAGATTGCGAGAAAATAGTAGGTGCATGGTTAATAAAATAGGCCAATTTCGAGGCAAAATTAAAAAGCAAGGAATGGGATGGTGGGTGCATGATTTAGGCTTTGAAAATTTGATAAAAAGAAGATGAAGTGAAAATACGTTGAAAATACCTTGCTGTAATTGAAGGTTACAGAAAAAAAATTGAGCATGGATGATGTGATTTGCAGTTGAAGATGAAGCCCATAAATTTGGAGATGATGTAGCTTGAAGGGGGCTAAACTATCATGGAATTATTGACGATTGTGGGATCATATATGGCAAGAAGAAATAGTACAAAGATGTTACAGGCATGCCTCTCATAGGTCACTCTTTCTCTCTCTAGTTGAACATAATTTGGTTATGGGTGACTAGCATTATCAAGAGCGAGAGGGAAGCCTCCTATTTATATAGGCTTTGGTAAGTGTTACATTTCAAGAGGATCATTTAGAGCAATAGATAGAAAAATCCTACGGGCTGAGATAGGCTTGATCCTATCCTTCCAAACCCAAGTTGGCTATCACAATCAAAGATCTTGATTTAATCACCATTATCCCTTAGCCAAATTCAAATCCAATTTCCCTCCACTTTTCAAAATCTTTCACCAATTGAAATTAAGCACAACTTAAATTTTGATCAGATTCCAATTTATTCACCGACGACAAATTTGCCACCATAAAAACTTAATTGTGTGAGAGAATATGTGTAGAGAGGGCCATACCCCTTACGCTAGATCAAATTATTCCCACTCTAAGATGATAATTTAAAACATAGGTATTTCTCTCAAATGCACATGGAAAATCCATGAAATCAAGGATAGCTTGATATGTGTAATTCACACATGACCACAAGCTTTAGAATTTAGATTATAATAAAGAATATTAAACCCTATAGAAGATAACCCCTATGTGCGACTCCTTTAATTAAGGATATCGAAAATATGTATCGTAATTTAACAAGCAAACAACAAAATAGTAGGATGCTCACCCACATGGAGCACACTGCTCCATGGGCAATTTTGTAAGAGATGATTAATTTGACTCTAAATCAAATTTTGATTGAATTAAATTCAATTGGTGGGAACTTTTTAATTTGAGAAATGGGGGCAAATTGGATTTGAATCAACCAAGAGATGATAGTGATTAAATCTAGACCATTGATTGTGATTACGGGTGCCAACGGTCCGGGCCGAGCCTCTGGTTTTCGGGCCTTTACTAGGTTCAGGCTGGCTTCGGGCCACAATGTTCTCGGGCTGGGCCGAAGAGACCCATAATTGGCCCGAAAGCCCGAAGTCAACCCTCTTGGGCAAGAGAGAGAGACGGGCGGTGTTTGGAAAAAACATTTCTAAAATAATAGTAAACATCTCTTGATTCCTCCTTGATTTCAACAGGTATTCCTCTATGTTGCATCCAACTTTCCCAGTACCTTTCATTTTCCAAGTTCTCCTATTATTGCTAATCTAAATAATTTGGGCCTGGTTTTCCTGTTATTTGTTTTCTGGTGGATTACTAAGTTGCAACTCAATCAATAAGATATTGGATGAAAGAGATTTAATAGATGGGTTTTTGGTGCCTCTTGGTCATTGAATCTGAGGATTGTTAGGGTTTCATCTCAAGCTCCATCTTCACATTTTTATCTAGCTAGAGAGAGAGATAGAGAGGAATGGGCAATTTTGGGGGAGGAGGAGAGAGATGGGCGGTTTTTGGGGAGAGAGAGATGGGCGATTTTTGGGGGAGGGAGAGAGATGGGCAGTTTTTGGGGGGAGAGATGGGAAGTTTTTGGGGAGAGAGATGGGTGGTTTTGGGGGAGGAGAGAGATAGGCGGTTTTTGGGGAGGAGAGAGAGGCAATTTTTGGGGAGGAGAGAGATAGGCAGTTTTTTGGGGAGAGAGATGGGCAGTTTTGAGGGAGGAGAGAGATGGGCGGTTTTGGGGGAGGAGAGAGAGATGGGCGGT